>VZRW01001040.1:259334-298523 GCA_013398125.1 Aegotheles bennettii | reverse complement strand
GGCGCGGCGGGGGAAGGGACCGCGTGAATTACAGCGAGGGGCGGCCGCAGGGTCTGGCGGCAACAGGTGAGCGGGGTCACCGACACCCGGAGCGTCCCCTCCAGGCGACACCGTTCCCGCCAGGCAGGTCCGTGTTTGCTAACTGGAGAGCACCAACCGGGCTTCACCGCACGCAGAGAAGGAAACGAGGAGCCATTTCAATAACCGGGCTTTATAGGTGATTCCCAACAAACCTTTTCCTGAAAACGAGCTACAAATGACCTCCTCCGTCCATCTCCGCTGCTCGCTGCACACCAAGGCAGGACGGGGTCTCCTGTTCCATTCTCGCCTCCTTCCTCTGCTGCGTGCGCTGGATCTTCTCCTTTCAGTCTCCAATGTGGGAGAGGGACACTGCCACACTCCCCAGACATCTGTCACCGACACATGAGCGGAAACCGGCGGGGAGGCATGGCTGGAGCTCCAGCCTGCTACGGGAGTTCCCACAGTTGACACATTGCTGACAGGAGGTTGTCATTACTAACCTAACCCTCCCCCGAGGCATGGAACACACCCCTCACCCCCAACACGTGTGAGAAACACCAGTGTGGGTAAACCTGAAGAAAGTCTTTTCTTTTACAAAACTGATGTCAAAGCTTGTTTCTGACCAGAGGGTTTTGTCTTCCATGTTCATGGCTGTCCCGTTCAGGTAGCCACCACTGCTCTCTTTGACCGTATCCAAACCCCTTACTAACAACCAAGATTTAAAGGTTTCTTCATACGTGAAAAACCCAGTAGTAAGAAGCCATTTTAGCAATGTAACAAGACCTCCTGTCCACCTTCCCTCACCCCCATACAGACAAGCAAAGGCAGTGGAGAGGAACTTTATGGGGCTGGATGGTCTCCACCTGGATGCCTTGCGCTCTGAGCATCCCACCACAGAGCAGTAGTGGGGCTAAGCACGAGGAGACAACAAACACCTCACCCAGTACATACCCTGCACATGGCTGATGACAGTGTCCCACAGTAGAGGAAGTCCCCACCCCAACAGGAAATCACTGCTGGGGCCACTTCCACCACTGCTACCTGCCTGAGGCAATGCGGCGTGATGAAAACAGGAAGGCAAAAGCAGACATTTTGAGAAATAAATCCTGCATCAGGCTCCTTGTCTGTCCACAAGCAATCCAGGAGCCAGCCCTGCTTTGTTTCTCAGCAGTTTGTTTCTCGGCAGAGGACCCTAAGGCCAAGCAGAACACAATCTGGTAACTCCACTCAGCAGCTCCTGAATGCCTGCTATGCTGAAGTCACCTCTGGGTTTCCACAACTTCAGAGGCATACTGGCACTAGTTAGCACACAGGCAGGGAGGTTTCGTGATTGTTCTTCCTCCACGGAAATCAATAGAGGGATCATTACTGCTTTGAAGTCACAAGCTCCCTGGCCTGCTCCTCTTTCATCAGACCACCTCTCCCATATGGATCAATGCAATCCCAGCAGAGACCTATCTTTCATACCAAATGTCTCCTCATTTCCCAAATATCTTCTCAAATTTGGGGATGGTGGAGTCTTTCATCCCAAAGTTAGCCAAGTGCAACAACCACTCAGGGTTTTTCCACTTCCATTTGCCTTCAGCTGGAAGAAGGGAAGGATTAAGCATCCCTTCTACCTCTGCTACACCTACCACCCTCACATTACCTATCAAAAGCATCTGCCCAGCAAAGGATACACAATGTCCTGATGTTTCACACAAGTGCTCCTCTGTCCCAGCAGGCGCTCCAGCAAGGTCTGAATAGTCCCCGACTGCACTGGCTCCACCTGGCAACGACTGCTCTGAACCTGAACAGCCAGAAGACAGACAGGCTTCCAGACCAACAGGAAACTGTTGGGCTTGTTCCTTCATACTTCCTTCAAGGCAGTAGGCCAAACTAGCCACTGCAGGATTCTTCTTCATCTTACTATAAACCCCCCAAAGGAAGTTTATGGCTCCTCACCAAAGGCTAAAGCAATCCCCCAGGGATTCCCTTCTCATTTTCCAAGGCAGTCACCGCTCCCTTACCTGACAAAGGAAGAGATGAAGAGCATGAGATGTGGCCTCAGGTAGCTCTGCTAAGTTGGCTTCTGCTGCCTCCTGGAGAATCTGGCTGATATCTTTTTGAGAAATAATATTGGTGCTCTGATATCTCAGAAACTTGAACAAAGGAAAAAATAGAGGCATTAAACAGTGCAAAACCCACAGACTCCAACAGTGACTCATCTTCTGGAAGGACCTCTTCTACGTAATGGGATGCTGCAGCATGTTAACCACAGGCCTGATTTTTATATCACTTTTATATCACTTTTTATATCACTTCTAATAGAACCAGTGCACCAGTGTGTTGGTGGTGCTTTGATTTATAACCAGGCTTATTTTGGTTTAGGTTGGGAAGGAACAGAGATGAATCAGGTAACCTTCAAAAAGTGAAGCAAATTTTCACAGACCTATCACGTATTTGGAGGGGGAAGGTTCACATTAATAACCCCTTCCTCTCATCCACTGCCACGAGAGCTTTATCCTCAGTATTTCTGCTGGGTAGGATCACATTCTCTCCCTTGCTCGCAGGCCCCTGGTACAGCAGGGTAGTTGGTTGTGGTAGCTCCCTGCCCTGAAACGCCAGGTCTGTAGTGCCAAAGATGGGGAGATAAGCTGTGATGCCAAGCAGAGCTCTGCTCTCTGGAGAGCTGCAGCATGCTCTCTGACTGGCTACAGCAGTTGCATGTTCTCTGTAGACTTCCCCTTTCTTCCCCAGGGGTCCTAGATGATATAAATAAATGCTACAAACACCAGAAGAACAGGACGTGCTCACTAACAGCAGTCAGTTTCTGCAGGGTGTGGAAGGGAAGTTCACTTGAAAGTATCATAATTATAGGGTACAAATATAGTGACAGACAAAGACGCAGCAGTATCTGAGATAGGGTGTGTGCAGGGGGCAAGTTCCAATAACCAACCCACACGTGCTGCACTAACATGCTGGAGAAAAAGGAGAACACCTGCCCTTCCCCTGCTCACCAGAGTCATCAGCCGGAGAACTTCTGGCTGCAGAAAGGACTTCTGGCCCCCATTGAGTAGCGTGAAGAGCAGGAATCGGTGCCAGGGCTGTGAGGCAACATGTAGAGCTGGGAGAAAAGGAGAAGTCAATCAAAACCAGCTTTAAAATCGGCCGAGTGACAGGCTGCACCCGGATATGGACAGTCTTCAATACTGACCCCAAGTTTTCTCTTCTAGACCCCATGCTGTGAAACACTAAGGGGCTGTTTCACTCTGTTCTTACTTGCTTTTTAATCTGTCACTCTTTGGGCAAGAGTTTAGTCATAAGGACAAAAGCTTAATGGCTTTTTAAAGCAGAAAATACATTTTGTCCATCTTTGTGCTGGTACAGGAAGAGAAACCTTCTCCTGGGGTGCATGTTACAAAATAGTAAGGGGATATCTTTAGCCCAGAATTTAAAAATAATACCCTCTGGTTTCAATATGAGGACAAGTTTCCTGACCATGGGTTTTATTTAGCTGCAGAATACTCTTTGGGGAATGGAGAAAGACCTGTAACATCAGCTGCACAAACCGAGTCTGGATCTGCATCAGAGAGCGTACCACAGGGACCAGCCAGGCTGCTGGCATCAGTGCAAACAACCAGTAGAGAAAATGGTTGCTCTGAGGAGAGTATATGATAAACAGAGGTAAGGCTTGAGGTCACCATCTGTGACAGCATGAAGTCTCCCACTGAATGCTAAAGTGAAGTGTTATTATCTTGTATTTACTGCAGGTTAGGATGTATTTCTTGCATGGGATGGACAATTACAACAGGTCAGCTGATATAACTTGGTACACCATTGGCAACTAACGAGAACTTCAAAAAGGTCCCTCTTCCACTGGCAGTCACATAACCGCCCTATCGCCACTACAAGAATCTTCTCTATGGGAAAACAACACCAAAAAATAATGTAAAATGTTTGGGGTGTATCTTTTAGCTGGTGGAAATGTGAAGGTACCACCACTGTGCACTGAGCCTCCTCTGCACATCTGGGAAAACCTCTTGACCAAGAAAGAGTTTTAGAGAGACTCAAATGAGGCAACTCCTAGAGGCAGAGTCCAGACCACACTCTTTGCAGTGTTCCTGCATCTTTCAGCCAAACATAGCTATGACCCTCCTTCTGCTTGGAATAAGGAGACTCCTATTATCACTGTTGTGAACTTCTGCACCACAGCAAGAATTTAGGCAGCCAAAGTGACAGATTCAGCTGTTGCTGAAGCAGCATTTCAATAGCTTAATCCCAAATTAGTGGAACCTTCCCATAACATGCCACCTTCTTTTTTTTCTTTTTTTTTAACCCAGCCTTTTAGCAGCCTCCCTTCAGCTGTCACTCATTTGCAGTTATTATATTTTCATTAAACACTTCCTCTCTCCCACCAATATCCCTTTTGTCTGGTGTTTGTTCACCCTGTCCCCCCCTTTCTCAGTGCTTAAATGACTGAACTGAACGGGTCAGGGTAAAGAGAACTTGCTGCTTGTTTTAAGATCAGAGCCAGCACCTGGACTTTGTGGCAGGAGGCTGACAATAAGCAGAAGGGCCTACTCTTCCCCTCGACTGTACAACGCTGTCATATTATGTTATATTGCTAACCTAGTATACATTAGGTCTGACATGGACTCTGGAAACCAAAGTCTGCATTCGCTCCCAGAAATGGAGACTTTCCAGCCTCCATTCCCTAAGGCCACCTAGTACCCTGTTCTCCCTCTCCCTCCCTCAGGGCTGAACTGTGGCCAACACTGCATGTGTGGAAGATACATCATATTCAGATCCTCCCTCCCCTATATTTATGTTCTAAAGGTTTGCTACAACTGGCCTGTAAGTGAAAGACTATTCCTGTACTCCCTCCATTCCTAAACCTTTCACTCTTACTATATGGGAGGGTAGGGAATGACTTTTTTCCTTCTGGAAAGCATCTTGGTGTCCAGAGCCAAAGTGAGGACTCATGCCTGCAGGGGAGCCAGGCACTGTGATTTTATCCCAAAAAGCACATGATTAACTTCAGGCATACAAATAATTTTTCTTATTGGGCACAAACTCATTAAAGTATCTGCTCCAGGGTGCTACTGGATGGAGATCAAAGAGCTCAAGAATCGCTGCAGGAGGGAAACCTGGGAGAAGAAAGAGCAGGAAGACTTTACCGACATCCTGGTTCTTCCCATACAGGTATTCCACTAAGGTTTCCAGGCAGGCAACTATGGCTTGAGAGAGCAGCAAGTCCTTCTGGAATGTCAAGAGGGGGAAAGAAAGAAGAAAGAGGAAATAAAACAGTCAACAGCTATTGCAAGAAAAAAAATCACAAAGTGGCAGGATCTGAAGAGCATGCAGCATAGGAAAATAACACCCTTCATCTTCTTCAGAAGATGCAATGTGCTGCAAATTGCCTGTCACTTCAAGGAGCCAGACAAAGGCACAACTACTTATTCTGAGACTAAAAAGAAAAAATTAAGTAACTGCCTCCAAAGAATAAAGATGGGAGCCCAGCATCCCTTGAGAGGTAAATGTAAGCTGATGTACTATCCCCTGGAGCCAAACATCACTTGAGCAAGTTAAACATCACCTCTCCAAGCACCTTGACAGGAGCGTGGGGGAGGGACTGGGCTTTGTTCCACTTTTCCCACCTCTGTCCCTTTGGGTGTGGCATTCCTGCAGGGCAGGAGATGGGAAAACAGAGATCATCATTAGCACACAGAATTTCAGCTATCCAGTTCAGCAGCAGGGAGTACTGCATAGCTTGATTTACCTTCTTTCTTGCTGCACCATGCTGCAGCAAGAGCATTTTCCCTTCTCCTTCTCAAATGTCTTTAAGGGGTGGAAAATGCAAGCAGAGGAAAAAAAAAGGCAGTTCTTTAGGTTCTGCAAAAGGGTGGGTTCTCCTCAGGTTAGTGTACCTGCTTGAAGCCCAAAACACTGGTGTTGGTCCAAAAGTTGTATTTTATATACCTGCAACTGGACATGCACCAAAAGGTTCTGCAGACTGACAACAAGCGAGAAGACCTGATGCGTGGCAAGGGGGTGCAAGGCAGCATCCTGCAGTGATGATGGCTGTCGTTGCATAGCACCTTGGGCTGTATTTTGGCCAACGATCACCAGCAGAGAGGAGGAGAAGTTCTGTCGCAGGACAGCTCTCAGGAACTGCATGATGCTCACTAGAGAGGGAGCCGCTTGTTAGTGTGTGTCAGCGTTCTCCTCTCCTCTCCCCTGCCCTGTGTGTTGGTGCTTGTGCAATAGCATGGGAGACGGTGAGGAGAGAAAACTTGGGCTTAAGGGCCCACCAGAGTTGCTCAGTAGCTGCTGACAGCTGCAAGCAGGAATGGCAACATGAGTTCCCTTGTTCGTCTTCTCCCTGTGCGACTCTATCCCAGTTCATGCTCAGTTCCAGATGTCACTACCAGCCTTCGAGGAAGATTTGCCCAAACACAGCGGAACTCCAGACAGTTCCCTTTTGCCCTTTCTCACCACTAGTTATGCAGTCCCAAGGCCAAATGGACCAAAGTTTCCAGATTCCCACCAGCACTATCCCACAGTCACCAGTTCTCCCTTGTTGCCTGTAGCATGGTAGTAGCAGCTGCTTCCAGTCAAATCCCCATAACAGAAGCAAAATACCTAACAGCAGGATTGGCTTCTTCTTCCTGAAAGTGACTGCATTCAGGACTTCTGTTAGGTCTAGAGAGAGTGTCTGGTGAACCTAAAGGAGAATGAAATATAAGAGAAGAAATGGTGCAGGTTTGGACCAGGTAGGAAGCTCCCTTACATACTTTCAGTCCTTAGACACAACCCCATGATAACCACTGAAAAACAAGGGAACAGCAACAGGGTTTCAGGAGTCTGATTCAGAAGGGAGAGTCACATCTGTGGGCCCTCAAGTTACACCCACCACCACCTGCCAGCCCCACACAGCTTTCAAACCCACAGTGCAATTCATTGGCCTGTCTCACACTCACTACTTCCTGCAAACCTTCTGGCATGCAGCTTGCAGACCAGCGAGCATGTGGAACAGCAGGAACAGCCACCACCAAGAACGGCTGTACCTTGGCCCCACAGCCACTCAGCAAGACTGAGGAGCCAGGCAGCCAAAAGCCAGCAGTGACAAGAAGAACCTGGCCCTGCCTGTGGGAGCTGGGAAGCCTGCAGAGAGCCCAGGGGTAGGAACTACAGCATGGGTGAGGGAGGCAGAGGAGGTCAGGTACTTGGGAACTGGGGAAACAGAAAAGGTGGGCTTGAGAGGGCAGTCTGCTGTTTCCCTCAAGGAGCAGCCATTCAGCAGTGATGGCATAAAGCCTTGCAGAGCCCCAGAAGGGTTCAAGCTCTTCAGTAGGGCAGAGTTGGCAAGGGAAGGCAGGCATAAGGACCACTGCGCTGATTCCTTCAAACTGTTTTCTGAAAGGAGGAATGTTCAGTAGGAGAGCTAGAGGTACCTCCTGCAAAAGGGTGGCAGTGGTTATTTGTCTAAGAACTGACAAGCCAAAGCCTTTAACAGCCTACCAGCCATGACACATTTATCTACAGGCTTCTGCTGCTTTAGCAGTAGCAGTAACACAGTTAACATGCAAGCTTGCTGCAGCCAAACAAGTCCTCACTATTAACACCAGCCTGAGATGAATGTGGCCATTTCTCAGAGCTATCGTTCCCCTCTGAAAACCTGCAGGCACGGAGACACAGCCTGGCATCAGCTCACACTCACAGTCACAAAGGTCAAAGGCTCTCTTACAAGGGCCTCTGGGATGCTTTGTGCAGCTTCAGCTATACTGAGCAGCAGAAAGCAGCAACAGAAGTGAGTCTTCCTCTTACCCCCTCTCCTTCCAATTTAGCAGAAGGGTAGAAACACTGAAACTTAGAATGCTGAAGCATCCTTCAACCATTTCCATTTGCCACCTGCATCAGTAGTTTCTTTCCCCATTTCTAGTGCAAGAAGGATTCTGGGTTGCAGGTCATAGCACACCAAGCCAGGAAGGTATCGATAAAGCCAAACAAAAGGCTTCTAAGCCACTAAATGATTGCACATCAAGGATCAATATGAGCTGAGAGTCACTTCCAGAAGATGAAGCTCAGCACGAGCCTCTAGAATTTAATCCCTTTTGGTACTGGCACAACATGGAACACCCAGACACAGGCCTGACTTGGCAACTGGGAAGGCAAATTGTGCTCAGCAGCTGACAGAGCAGGGACAGGCAGGTCTTGCTATGCATTTGTGCCTCTGACAGCCCACACAAGTCCCATGCTGTAAGACCTAAGCAGAGACAGCACACCCATGAAGCAGTAGGTGCAGACTTGGTCTGGCTTGGCCTTTTGGAAAACATCTTCCCTCAGCATTAGAAAGCCAGCCCTTGCCTCTCTGTTCAGATGCACACATGTCCTTAATGTGATTTTATCACCTGTGAGTAGGTGCACTGACTCACAAAGCACATACTCTGCTGGGCATAACTGCAAGAGCAGAGCTCACAACTCATGACATGCTGCTTAACTCCCTGTCAGGAGAGGGAGAGAGGCCTGGGTAGATACCTGAAAAGGAAACGTTATCCCCTTGTGCCGGCATTAGAAAGTGCTTCCCTCAAAGTTGGAATTCCAGCATCGGCTGACAACTCCAGCTTAGCTCTCTTGTCAGACTGTTCTTGTCAGAGCATCAAATACAATGACAGCTGCCCACACTCATATGAGCTTGCTAATATTGAACACTTACTTGCCAGTAATAGGTTTGGATTGTGACTATTCCACTGTTGATCATTTTAGTACCAAAAAAGCAGTTTAAAACATGGGAGCTGTTTCTCCCACTCCCAGCCTTCCCTTGAGAAAGGCCTTAAAATGTATTTTGCTCTGTCTCAAAGAGGAAAGTGATTTGGATCAGGAAGGCTGCGTATGCACTTTCTCCCCCAGGATTTCTGCCCCTCTCTCTCTCCTATGACTCAGGTCTCAGCCTTCAGCAACATGCTAGCTTCCAGTCCTGCTGGAGAACTGCAACTTGTGAACTTGTGGACAATAACAAAAGAGCAACCAAGGCAAGCAGATTCCAGGCCAAAGCAAACCACTTTCCTCTGCTAATGAAGACTTTTTAATTTTATTTTATTTTTTAAGGTTTAGCCATTCCCTGGATCTGAACACTACAGTGGTTCTAACCTCAGTATTGTAGCGATGCTGATAAAGTAAGAGGGATGAAACCAACAGCCATCCAGAGCACAGCAAAGCATCCTCAGGTGATAGGTAAGCAGGTTCAGAGGGAGCGGACCACAACCACGTGCACTCCAAAACCTTCTGCAGGAGCTCTAGCAAGGACACGTTGGAGAGCAGCACAGCCACTGCTGCATGGGAGAAACATAATCAGAGAGGCTGATGGGATGGCACAGGTTAAACCAGCTTGACAAGCAGAAGAGAAGTGCAGAGCACACCCCTGCTGCAGTGAGGCAGCCCCAGCTGCCATGGCTCATCAGAGTGAGGTTGTCCAGCTACGCTGGTATTCATCTCTCACAGCACAGGCAACTGCTCAGCAAGCTAATAAATGACCAGCCTTCAGCTAACACAGCTGGAAGGTTGGTTAGAGCTGTTCTCTATTATTGTTTAATTTTTTGAACCTTGGCAATACCAGGACATTTCAAACAAGGCACCAAAGCCCCACTGCTGTGTTTTATGAACGAGGAAAGTACAGTGGTTCTGTCTCTCCGCAGCCAATTCCCAAATCATCAGCAGCCAGCAAAACCAAACCTACCAACCTAAAAAAACCTCATCCCAAATACAAAAGTGTCTTTGTTAACTGTAATGCTGTGTCTGGAAGGGGAAAAATCCACCTTACCTGCTGAGACAGTTAGAATACAGTCTCTGATGGCCAAGCTACAACCTCACTGAGATTAATTTAGCAATCAATACAGTCTTGCCTCACCTCTCTGTTGACTACAAGGTGTTGTCTGATGAAGGCTCCAGTACAGAAAATTCAAGGATGGTTGCAGGAGGTCAGTGTCCCTCGGTCTGCATTTCCCACAGAGATTACTGACTGAAAACAAAAGAATGTGCATAACACAGACACCAACATAACAGAGCACCTCAGCACAAGCAAGAAGTTATTCAGTGGGGAGACAATTCGGACAAGAGTGACAAAACCTGAAGTGGAAATAAACAGAGCATGGTACAGACAAAGCAATAGGCATCTGCCCTGGAGTGTTTGCTTTAGACTGGACAGTGCAGTGGAGGATGATAACAGGGAGAGAGGAATGAAAAAGGGCAAATATCACTTTGGGCAGTAACGAATCCAAGAGCAACAGACTAAAAGTTACCTGTTTCCACAGAGTGATTTTGATCCTAATACTAGGTTAGCCATAAATAGCCATGTGCCTGTCTCACATGGTGACCAGGCTGGGGAATGGCATGGAGAGCTGTGCTCCTCCACTCCAACCAGCTCTGTTCACACTAGGAATAAACGTGCCATGTTTGCTGTAAGCACCAAACACTTCAGCGAGAATTTGGGAGGGAAATCCAGGACTGCAGGGCTCAGCAAAACTGTCACAGGAGATCCCTTGAAGAGCTTAAAGTCTGAGTAAGCAATTCTCAAAAAACATACACCAACACGCCTGCCCACACCCCTTCTATCTACGAGCTGGTTTCACATAGGCCTCATCAGAGGAGAGAGCCCTGCACGCTCTCCCCTGAAGAACATAGCCCGGGGAGCCAAGCAGGGAATGAAGGAGGTGGCTGGGGCAGGGAGAGAGTTGCGCTGAAAAATGCAGAGCAGAAAACAAGAGCAGAAGGAGCTTGTGACTCCTGGGAGCAGCTGAGCTGTGCTCTGAAATCACAGCAGCTAAAAAGGGCTGGTATAAAGAGGACACGCTTCTTCCACACCCCCAGTTCCCTTGGCTAATGTGAGAAACACTGGTTTACAGAAGCAACACAGGCAGCTCCAAGACATGGGACACTTCAAATTGACGAGGATAGTCCTTCAAAGTCTGCTGCAGAGATCAATTTGTCAGAGCAGGGAAGAGATAAGGGGATGGATCAGCTGAACTTCCCTCTAGTACCTATGGGGTTTTTTTTCACCTCCAATATCCAAGTAAGAAGGGAGAAGTCACTGAGTAAGGATCAGCAGACAAGAGAGCAGGTCCCAGTATGTTGAGTAAACAAACACAGCCTCTTCTGCTTCTCTGGGGTGGAGTGGGCAAGTCCTGCAGCTGGTTGGGACCCACATACTCTCCAGGGCCCACACTCCAGGGAGGGCCCAGGTTCACTGGGCTGCTGGGCCCGGATGGGTGGCTCACAGGACACCCCAGTGGCCTGAACCCCAAAGGAGTGTGTTAGCAAGACTGCATGGGGCAAGCTATTTCAGGAAGTGTATCAGCAATATTGTCATGTGCCAAGTCAAGAACAGTCACAGGCTCTGAAATCATGTCGTGGCCAGGAGAATACTTTAGCCACCCTGTGAGGTTTCAGAAAACAAACACATTGTAAAAGCAAGAGGCAGAGAACCTGGGTTTTGTTGACTGAATTGGTAAGCAGAGCTCTTTATAATGCTCTGGCTATGAAAGTATCTCAAAGCAACCATAACTGTAAGGCAAAGTACACCTTCTCTCAAAGGACAAAGAGCCAGCTCCTAGTTGTCTTGTGGAACAACTAGCAAACACAGATCAAAGCCCCCTGGGAGAAGATGGATGCACATACAGACTCACCCTGGTGAAGCAGCTTGAAGTCTGTGCTGTCCAGCTCCCTCACACCCTTGCTCCGCAGCTGCACCAGGAAAAGGAGGCTCAGCAAGACAGGCAGGTTCCTGTTAGCTAAGAATGGCCCAGACAGCTTAGCTTGTTAGTGAACTCTAAACTGTTGTATCTTAAAGTTTGCCAAGAATTTTTGGGGTTAGGGGAGGAAGCACACAGACACACACAGACACAGACACAGACAGACACACACACAGACACACAGACACAGACACACAGACACACACACACACACACACACAGAGACACACAGACACACACACAGACACACAGACACACACACAGGCACACAGACACACACACACACAGAGACACACACAGACACACACACACAGACACACATACACACACACAGACACAGACACAGACACACACACACACACACACACACGCGCGCGCGCGCCACCCCACAGGGCAAAGCAGAGACAGCAGAGGTGAGAGCCCCAGACAGCAGCTCTGTCCACAAGAATGAAGCTGCTCAGACCACCAACTCCCCAGGGCAACCCCCTCCCTAATTTAACCACTCTTCTGCAACACTGTAAATGGGTAAAGATTATTCACTGTGTATAGCCATACCTACAGCAAGCAACTATCACCTCCAGAAAATGTCTTCACAAAGGCTCAGGAGTTTTTAGTTTTGAGGGGAAAATATTTACGGGTGCCTTTCATACTTTTGATGGAGTCCTACTGTTGGGCTTTCTTGTTGTCTAAGAGCAGGCTACTGTTTGGAAAGGGATGCAGATCCCCTGGACCTATCTGCCCCAGACCTCACAGAGAGCTGCCTGTGTGCTGGGAGACAAGGAAGTCCTGTCTCCACAGTACACCTAGTGTTTGACTTTCTAGATGTTTCTGCCAGTAACTCAGCTAATGAGTTCAAAATGCAGTATGTAGAGGAGCTGTGGATATTAGACACAGCAGAAGGGCTCTAATCTTGCAAAAGCTCCTCTAGCCCAGTGTCCTGTCTCCATCACCAGCAGTTTGGAGGAATAGGTCTGACTCCCACAACAGGAAACAGACAATCTACCTCCCCACAGCCCCTGGCACCCCTAGGTCAGTGACAGAGGGACACCACAACTCCAAATGTGCACAATTCCAAACAAGATCAGATCTGGCAGATGTCAATATTGCCTTCTTTAATCATAATCTTGCAGCCTCATGCTCTACCATGCTCCTGCTTTCAACCCCCCTCTTCTCCAGCCTACGAACTTTGCTGGAGATAAGGCAAAACCACTTTCCCTCTTGTTGCTTCCATCCCAACCATTGCACAGCAAAACACCCCAAACAGAGCAGTACCATTACATCTGCCAGCAGCCCCCTCAGGAACCAGCAAAAGCTGTGGTGGGCCCCTATCCTGGGGAGCCAAGGACATCCTAGCACTGCTCCCTTTCCCAGTTCAAGCTCACAGACTGCTTTGCACAGCACTGTTCATGATGGGACATCAGTCCCAACTCCACAGCCAGGGGTAGTAAGGAAAACAGAGGGATTTCCCCCTGTCACAACCCTGCTAAATCTTTGAGAGATCTAGTAGAATGAAATCTGGTGATACCACAGTTCCTGTTTGGAGATCAGTATCACAAATGATTCAAACAATCTCTGCTCCTGGTCCCTGTGCCCTGGAAACTGAGTGTACTCAGGCACACCAAGCTGTTTTGCAGAGAGAAGAGGCAAAAAGGAAGATGTGTTTCAGTCCCCAGTTGAGCCCCTGTTCAAGCTGGGAGATTTACCAGCACAGCTCTCCACTTGAACACTTACAACAGTGTAAGAAAACCTTGCCTTGGTTTAACAATCACAGTTTGAAATCAGAACAACCTAAATCAGAGAAAGACTCTCTCGCTTCAAACAAGAATTTCTAGAGAAGGAAACTAAATCAGGACAGTTATGTCTGCGAACTTCCTCATGCAGATAAGTACTGAAGCTACATCAGCAGTTCAAAACCACTTTATCCCAGACTGCATCCCTTGTGCTGTCTACCCTGCTAGTTGATCTTACAGCAAGACCAGATCACAGAATGGAGTCACTTTATCACAGAATCACAGAATGGTTTGGGTTGGAAGGGACCTTAAAGACCATCTTGTTCCAACCCCCCTGCCATGGGCAGGGACACCTCCCACTAGACCAGGCTGCCCCAAGCCCCATCCAACCTGGCCTTGAACACTTCGAGAGAGGGGGCAGCCACAGCTTCTCTGGGCAACCTGTGTCAGTGTCTCACTGCCCTCACAGGAAAGAATTTCTTCCTAATATCTCATCTAAATCTACCCTCATTCCGCTTGAAACTGTTCCGCCTTATTCTATCACCACATACTCATAAAGCCCCTCTCCAGCTTTCCTGCAGACTCCCTTCAAGTACCTTGTAAGGAGGCTGAGCTGCTCTCCACCAGCAGCTGCTGCAGAATCTGTAGGAACTGACTCCGGAGGAGGTCACAGACAGGGGCATCCTCATTTCTTTCCAGGAAGATCCTTAGAGTCATCAACACCTTCCAAGCCACCTCCACAGAGCTTGAGCAGACCAGGTCCTGCGAGGGAAGAAGCACACACATTATCTTTCTGCCCTCATTAGGCAGAAGTCACTGCTATTTAATACCATTATGCTAATCTGGTGCCTTGGGAAACAGCCTAATACAACACCTTTCAGATTAAGTATATCCTGATTAAATAGAGAACTGCATAAAGCAGGCGGACTCTTGCCTGATAGGCACCTCTGAATAATATCCCGTTTAAAGAATGCATTTGGCCATGTAACTCCTGTCCAGCACACAGGTGTAGGGGTAACATGCATCTAAGGTCAAGGTTTTAGACAAGCTAGATCCTAAAGCCAAGGCCCTGTTTTCAAGAGCATAGAGCTTCTGGCACTTCTGCTCTCCTTGTTTTGAAAAATCAGGTTGCATATTAAAGATGCTTACCTAAATTCAAGCTTATGAGTCAGTCCATAGTTACTCATTTCCAAAAGGCTGGCAGTCTTGTATCTGCAGTTGTAACATAACAGCTCAACTGCAGGAAACGTACATAAACCGGACAAGCAACCATTCCATCAAGGAAAATGGAAGAGTTGCATACACAGCATCCAGCCCACAAGCCTGCTTCTTGACTACAGTGCTCTGTCTGGAGTCTCTGAGCTGAATCCCACAGCCAGTAGCCTTAACCTGGCATATTTTTGTTGTTAAGGTGTTTAACATGCAATTCTTCTGCACAGCACGTACAGATGCAGTTCCATGAAGATCAGGCAGAAACTCAGAAAATGCCCGGTAGTGCTGACATAATACAATTGTCTCAACGTGTATTGTGTCAGCACTGCCTTTCCTCTCCTCCCCCAGTAGTCCTGGCTCCTGCATTGCAAATGGTACAGCTGAAAGAGGTAAACAGAAAACTGGTCTCAGCAACTAAGCCCACAGCCTGCCAGGACAGCCTACTGCCTTTTCCAGCTACCTTCTCCTGTCACACAGTAGTCATGCATCCAGACTGCGATGATGGAGAGAAAATGGCTGTGGGACCCCATACCCAAAGGGGTAGAAAAACCTCTCTAGTTCATAGCCTGATTCCTGCCCATATCAGAGACCTCCAGGAACAAGGGGCAGGAAGCTGCCTGCACAGTCGGCTCCATATGACATTCAGGAATGTAATCTGACGTCAGTCAGCCTGTCTCCATTCTCCGAGAAAGCAGCTCACAACCGGAGCATGGAGAAGACAAGTGGGACAGTGTGTGATCATGACCACATTCACCCCAGATGAACACACAGAGCACAAAATGGCACTAACCAAGGGCCACAGCCCCACAGCCTGCCTGGTCCTCGGAAATGCATCACTGTGCTAACATCTTCCTTCCTACTCAGTACCTCAAAGTCCCAGAAGAAGCCACTAGCCATCTGTGCTATCAAATCCAGCCAATTATTAAAAGCAGATAAGCAAATAAATAATCCTTGGGAGGACATTAATTTTTGTTTCACTGTACCATGCTGAGGCCTTTTCTTTTTACAAATGCATTCTCAGGCCAAGGCTATTCACCTCGTAAGTTTTGTTTACATCTGACAGTACATTTATCCCAGGATATTGCACTGTTTTATTAGCCCATCTAAATTCAGATTGATTACGCTTGTCCCCAACTGAAAGGTGAATTGTCAAAGCCTGTGATTTATTACAACTCACTTTAAAGACTGGGACAGAGCTAAATTAGTTTATTTCTGCAAGAGCACATGGCAAGACAGCAGAGGGAAAGCAGGAATGCTGTACCATTCAGGGAAGGAGCCACTGTTTCTGTTTCGCTCATTGGCAGACCTGTATGTATACATCTGCTTTAGTTTATGGAGCGATAGGGATAGTTCTGGAGGTTCCAGAACTACTGCCAAAGGTAACAGCATAGGCAAGTCTATGGGACACTTCTTCTTAATTTGTACTGATATGTCAACTCATTGATCACTTTTACTAATGCTCTGCCATGGTATCAAATGCCTGGATGTTGCTACCTACTCCGCAGATTCACCCTAACTGTGAAAGAACTGCCCTACGTGAGAAACGTCTTGTCAGTCATTTCAGTAACCTGGGAGATTAGAATTTGCTTCATAGCCTCTTAGATCAGAACAAATGCACACCAGTCTGCAGTGCCCACACAGAATCAAACCTTGCTTCTCACTGTTTGTTGACATGGTTTTCCATTCTCAATGATACATCGTTTTAATTTCTCTAACAGGCTGGAGAAGAAACTTGACAGCTCTTACAGGCAAACCTCGTGTTCTTGTCTGGAAATGTTAGCAAGTATTTACCACGTGACTGGCTGAACAGTGATGGGAGTGGTGGCCACTGATGGGGAGGGCTGACAGGGCAGGTGGGAGACATGGAAGTGAGAGAAGGCCTCTGAGAAGCCATGATTACATAGGTTAACAGAGCTCATTATGCCAGCTAAGGGCAAACACACTAGTCCTGCTACTTGGAGGCCCCTTTTTCTCCTGCACTGATGAACTTCCCCTGTCCCAAGACTGTTATTTTATCTTTTAAGGGCAATAAAATGTGCTATTTGCAGTCCTGAAAACTCAAGAGTACTGCAAAAATCTCCATCAGGACTCTCCAGCTAAAAACAAACAAAATTAAAATCCCAAGCAAACAGAAAGCCGTGCCCTCAAGACTTGTTTTCTACAGGCTGCTTTTTCAAAGTTCTTTGTTCCTCATACCCTTCTCATCTGTCTCAGTAGTAAACCATTGCTCCCAAATCAGCAAAACAGCTTCTTGAAAGGTTGCCACAGAAAAATCTGGAGTTCTCAGCTGTATATCTGGATAGAAAAAGGAATGGGGCTTTTCATGGCATACATCAGCAGCACCTTTCCTAGCCAACTCTCAAAAGATCCCTTTCTATCACAGTGGACGGAAGACAGAGAAGGAGCTAACACACATGTAGAGTCTCATTTTTGCATCAGGCCAGGAGGTGGAAGTCTATGTATATACACATGGGCCCTTCCAGCAGAACCCTTGGTCTCATAACAGCAGTAAGAGCTTTATGAACCAAAAAGCCCACTAAATCAGGGCCAGGATAGCAGGCTGTCCTTGTGAAAGTCACATACCAGTAAAATAAGTAAAATGCTGGAATTGCTCTTCAGAATGGGAAATAACGGGTTGGCGGTGTTCAGCCGATCAGACACGCCAGAACCAGCTTCTTCAGACTCCATTCGCTTGCAGTCTCCCCACGAAAACCAGAGCTGGAGGACTTGGTGTCCAAATCTCCCCATAAGCTCAGGGTAGCGCAGGAAGAATTTCAGCAGGAGAGGACAATGGACGTAGACCAAGCTCAGATCTGGAAGATTATCCAGGATCCTCCTTATGGTACACAATGACCTCTGGCAAGTGTGTGGGAGGGAAAGAGGGAGGGGGAGAGAGAGAACAAAATAATCAAAAGCTGAAGTGATAAGAGTCTACTGTGAGAAACAGCCACACTGCCTTTTAAGTAGACAATCAAATATATCAGTTAAACATCATTTTGTGAAGCCTATTTGCATCACAAAGGCTAAGAAACTTGTAGGCTTTATACAGTGCTCAAAGCTGTGCAGCAGCAAAGAGCCATATGGGAACACTAGAAAGCCTGCTGCAGAGGCTGTAGATGTGTTCAGGAGACTGAAGCTATGAAATTTATTATATTCCATATGTGAATTCACAGCCTATCCAACGCATTTACACTTCCCCCCACATACAAGTTTATTCAGTCAAATCGATATCTCCTAGTGGCTTTTCACAGTTAACTTTCTGGAGTGTAGATGCACTGCACTCTTCACTCATTCACTGCTCCCCATCTATGTCAAAACACTTTCTGCAAGAGGGTTGATGGAGTGGGGAGAAAACTTAGTCCAAGAGGTAGGAATTAAATCTTCTTTTACCAAGTCCAGGGCATTGCCTTTCTCCTGACAGACAGCAAGGAGGTAAAGTGCAGCTCTGAGTATGTAGGGAGGGGGACAGTCTCCACGGTCCTGTGCTGAGAGGAGGAAATTTCTCATGGCTAAAAATAATTCTGATTCTGGAACAAACCTGCATTCAAAGAGATTGGAGTGGAAACAACATTAGACATGCTTTACCCACCAATACATGGTATGTAACGGCCACAAAACCACTTGACTTGTATACTCCTGGCTCACCTGTCCCCAAGGGTATAGGCAAAGTATAAGAGTAGTATGAAGCAGTGTTGGTGGCTGCAAAGAGACTGATCCAAAGAGAAGGGCTCAGGGGTTTCAGCCAGGAGAAGAAGGCTTTCGGCAATGGTGTAGTTTAATTGAGGCAGACCCTTCTGCAGGAGTTCAGACATCTCTTGCTCTAGAAATAAAACTAAAATGAGCAGGCAGGCAGTGAGAAGGAATGTCTATGACAAAGCAGAGTGGAACAGGAGGATGGAAGAATTTTCCTTCCCTAACTCAAGCACATTAAGTCAGGGAAGCTCCTGATATAAGAAATATCAAAGCTTACCTACTCCCCCACAGTGTGCATAGAGCAAGCATACTGCTATGCTAGAGGTGTGAGACCTGATTTAATGGACCTGGCTTTGTGGATGAAAAGACACTTCTGTTGGAGGTTCCCAGCTCTTTGCTGATGCTGCCTGTATGGTGACCAACCGCTGCCAGTGGAGAAAGTGGCTTTTTGTGATGTGGAAACCTTTATCTCATTTATTTGGGACTTCCCTATTATAGAAAGTTACAGTACAGGCAGGAAAGCTTTATAGAATATACCAAAGGAAAAAATGACCTTAATCTGCAGATATGGGTGACTATGTGGCAAGTAATATTGTTTCAATTAAGCCATGCACAGTTGTGCTAATAAATGTCACCATGTAAACAAAACCAGAGGCAGATGAAACACATTCTTTCAGGCAGGGTTCCAAACTCTTCAAAAGGTATTCTCTGAGTGATATTTCTTTGCTGGACCAGCTCAAAAAAAAGCTGGGGAAAAATCTCTAAATAGAGCTTATGTGTGTCCTCCCTTCCCTCCTCCTTCATCTTTTTTTTTTTTCTCATTTTTGCACCTATTGCCTAAATAGAGGGTGCCAAGGCCTCAGACTAAAGGAAGCAATTTGCCTCTTTCCCCAAACTTGCCCTCCTGAGAAGAAGTTCTCTCTTTCTCTGTGGCAGAGTAAAGGCTCAGGCACAAGCTGCAGAGGAAGCTGGAACAGGCCTGATTCAAGGCAGGATTACTGTGAAGAAGAGCAGAAAAATGTAGTAAAGAAGGCTGGAAACATCTTCTTCATACTTCTAATATCACACCGTGTCTGCCGGAACCTCAGTTTACTGAATGACCACATGCAAAGCTTTTTACAGTAATGACCAATGATAGGACAAGGGGCAATGGATGCAAACTGGAGCATAGGAGGTTCCATGTGAATATAAGGAGAAACTTTTTCACTGTGAGAGTGACAGAGCACTGGAACAGGCTGCCCAGAGAGGTTGTGGAGTCTCCTTCGCTGGAGACATTCAAACCCCGCCTGGATGCGTTCCTGTGTGATGTACTCTAGGTGACCCTGCTCTGGCAGGGGGGTTGGACTAGATGATCTTTCGAGGTCCCTTCCAACCCCTAGAATTCTGTGATTCTGTGATTCTGTAATTACAATGGCTAACATAACACTCACACTGATTTATACCATCAACACAGATGATCTGTCACAGAGCAATCTTTGCATAACACTTCTTTGCATACAAGCACCTGCCCTGTCACAACAAGACTCCACGAGCCAACCCGGGCTTCCAGGGAAATAAGGAGTTCCCAAAGGACAGTCAGCTCACAGACATGGTGGGTGTGAGCAGTGACAACAGTGAAAGTGTTCACATCCCTTGGGACAATATGAACACAGTGGAGTACTCTCACAATCGTCGTACCTGGTACACACAGAGAGTCCTGTAAGGGCAAGACCTCTAACACTGCAAAGAACGAGAGGTGTTCGAGGGTGGCTCCCAATACCTGACTCTACTGGCAAACACCAGTAAGGAGATTTTGTAGCAATGGTGTTTCCAGGGATGAACAATGAAGAATGCCAAAATGTTAGCTAGAAGGGTGAGAACAGCTCTATTTCCAGATATTTACCTCTCTCCAATTACTTCCCTGCTGGACAGGACACAACCAAACATCTCTGCACTGTAATACACCACCCTGGTGCCTCACACTACTGTATTCAGAGGCCTAGATCACTCCACACACACCATTCACAGGCACAAACATCCCCACAGTGGTAAACCTGGACTAGGGGTGCTGTGTATCTTGTTTACTCTTTTAAGGAGATGCAGTCACGGGAAAGAAAAGGCAAAACATCTCTGCATACCCACAGAGTCTCTCCAAGTGTTCCTCAACCTAGAAATCATAGCCTCTGCTACAGAAGACCCTTTGCAATGTCTGCTGATGAAATCTTCCTCCTTCCTCCCATTTCTTAGACATTATCACACCACGAGGAACAAACGTAATGGCAATATGTGCCTAGGAAGCCAGAGCTCAGATGGAACTGATGCTGCTGTTACTTCTTTTCAAAACACCCACTGATTTGACTGTTAAAAAGTTAGGCTGCTTTATCCCTATCTGCACAGCTCATGATGGAGCACGGAATTCTCGCAATGCTGTGTAAATCCACCCACCCCCTACCTGACTGGTTCTCCCTTCTCCCACATTCAGCTTTTGCAGTAAGATACAACCACTCCTGAGTCTTTCAGCCTCCTGTCTTGCCTAATCAGGTGCATTAGATAAGGCATGATCTGCTTTCCCATCTGGAGATCTTTGACTCGCTCACAATACACACATCACAATACCTTTGTACAGAGCAAAATCTGGCCTTCAGCTCTAGTGTCAGTTGGATGAAGGAGGAGGACGCTAGACAGAAAGCAAGACAAAAATGTTGAAGAAGCACAGAACGTGTATGATAAAGGAAAAGAGTAGGCAGGTCCCACAACCATCCCCACACATCTCCACGCAAACCTGCTGAACAGGGCAGGCCATCACAGTAAGAATACACTTGTTAGGCTTTCTCTCCCAAAGCAAACTACTCCAAGTTTGGTTTGGAGGGGAGTGTCTGAGATTCATCTGTTTTCTCAGAAAGAAAAGGGAAGATTTGACAGCTTCACATGTTTGGAATAGGGGAATTATCTACATCACCTCTCTGATGTGCAAAGAGTAAGGAATACACAGAGTAAATAGGATTTCTACATAGTAAAATCCCAGCAACAATTCCAACATAATCCCTGTCTACTGGAACAGCCAATTCTGAATATTCCAGAGGAAAGGGTAAAGCTGACTCTTACTTATCTAAAATAAAATCTGTCCCATCATCATTGCTAGACCAAATATCTTTTTCACCCTGCTGAACATGACTGCGCACACTATTCTTACTCATATAAACATATAATATAATCCTCCATATAAAGTCTCATTAAGCTCATTGCCTCAGTAATATGCAGTAGCAGCAAGTTCCATCAGTTAAGAGCACAGAGAACATGATGCCACACTACCCCCATACCCAGCTTTTTGGAGAACTTATTCCGCATGTTTGGCACCACTGTAAAGAGGGCATTAAGTGTTGAGATGAAAACCTCCATCACTGACGGGTTGACAGCCCTTTCCAGGTAGTTCTGTGGAAAGAAGAAAAGACCAGGTGTGTGAGATGCAATAAACACTGAAAGCAGCAGATTTCCTCCAGCATCCTGCCCACCCAGAAAGTTAGATTTCTAAATCCAAACAAATGGAGTAACAGTTCTTCCACCAAAACGCCTGGCAGCAAGTACACAGGTTTACAGAGCACTTTGAAAGCCTCTAACACTCCCCTCTGCCAACGTTACGAGCTGTGTCGCTAACTCTGCAAGACATTACATCAAACAAGAAACTTCTACATGATTCCAGCTGGCAACCAATTAGGCCCTAATGCACAGTGACTGACATTACTGCCCGTATTGCCCTGGAAGTAACTGCTCTTACGGGTCAGATGGCCAGCTCTTCAGCGTGGCATACAACACAGGACACGTGCTTAAGTGCAGCTGACATCCATAACACTTAACAGCTGTGCTTCAGCATTTTACAGAGTAGTGGCAAACACAGGTGCTTAAAGCTCTCTGCAGAGTCCACCCTTAAACTGTTTAGAACTGAACAATTCAACTCACTCCGGTAGAAGGTCACTGGACAATTTTTTCACAGCCCATTAATTTTACCCAAGTTCACTGAACAAGAAACAGCACACTGACTGCAGCTCTGCCAGACTGGACACACACTGCACCCTCCCTTCAGGGAGGAGAACAGCAATGCCACTGCAGCTGCCTACCAAGAGACTGGCTAAGAAAATGAAAAACAAAACATCTCCAAGTTCCCAACAATGGCAAGAATTCATACACCTGCACCTGTGGTGAAGCACGAGCAAAATTTACTCAGCGTTTGGAACCATAACCAGAGTCCCACTGTTCTGACAATCCTGCTCAGAGTGTCTTAGTGACACATCTGCAGGGAGCACTGAGGCACACGTGACTCTGCACAGCTGCTTTTTAAACCATGTCCCTGCCCTTACCGAGGCTCAATGCTTAGTACTGCCCTTGCTGTGTAGACTGGGCAGCCTCATCGGTACCTTCTGGAAAGAAGTGTGAAAATGAAATTGGGGGTGCAAAACACCACTGCTTTCTGGGACACAGGCAAGCCTTGAAAAATTGGCAGAAGGGGAAACAACAGTTCAGGCACTCTTCATTTTCTGCAACATCCAGAGTTGCCATGGATTAGAGAGCATGGCAGGTAGTCTATGGGGATTACACAGTCTGAAGAAAGACACTACCATC
Organism: Aegotheles bennettii; assembly: GCA_013398125.1. Classification (NCBI taxonomy): domain Eukaryota; kingdom Metazoa; phylum Chordata; class Aves; order Caprimulgiformes; family Aegothelidae; genus Aegotheles; species Aegotheles bennettii. The sequence continues at coordinate 275,542 of VZRW01001040.1, read as the reverse complement.
TATATGGAAGCTTTATGAACTTCTCCACCCTCTAAGACCATACACTCCCATTTTGCATGAACTGTATAATGCCACATTTCTTTGGAAAGGTGGCAAATGCCATAGATATTCTTGGTTTACTCTACATGTTCTGTTCCCAAAGAAACACTTGTGCAATCCACTCTTGGTGCTTGAAAGCACCTTTCCAGGTATCTAAGGCATAGACCAAGTTCAAAAGAAACCCTACCATGACCATGGGGATGCAGAGACTGTCACAAATCCTCAACAGGAACTCGGAGAAGTTGATCAGTGTGTCCTTGCTCTCAGAGTTGGGGGCAGTGAAAGCATTTTCCTGGGCCATGGGGTCACTCTGGAATTCCACTGCTAACCTACAAACACACAGCAGATGCCAGAGGAGGGAGGAATCCTCCTCACTCTGTAAAGGAAGTCAGAAGATACTACATTTCCATCACAACTTTCACCATTAAGGACCCCACAAACACTTGATGAGTTGGAAACACAGGAATCTGGCAATCACATGGAGTTGGCTCTTGAGTGAAGCTAGTAAAAGCAATGCTGCACAACAGTACAAACTGGGAAAGGAAGACTTAGCTTCTGTGAAGAAAGTATGCTGTGGGAAGCCCTAACATGGCAAGTCTAAAGGTTCTCAAGCTAGAGTACCTGGAGCACAATACAGCAAACCTCATGAAAATCAGCCAGGGGACCATTCAGCTGATCTAAAAACCATGACAGAACTTGAGTGCCCTCTAACACCCCCCCAAGACATTGAGTCAGTGCAGACAGGGACACCTGCTTCTGAGTGAATCATCTCAGCCAAGCCAAATGCAAGTGTTGCAAGGCAAAGTAACTAAGTCGGCCAGACTTCCCCAACAATAGATCTGGATTCATACACAAACTCATCTACCACTGTCTGCTGTGCAGCTCAGGGTGACAGGGAGGTCTCATCCAGCAAAACAGGAAAAGTTGGTGCCTATAGACACACTTGCAGTAACAGGTCACAGACGTGAGCAAATCCAAGGCCACCATCTGGAGCAGATACAGACTTGCTAAATGGTTAATCCCCTCCGGTAGTGAGAGCACATACCCCAGGGCACAGGAATATGGTTTTACCCATACCTTCCAACAGTTCTTATACCTCAGCAGTTCTGGCTAATTTTCAAGCAGTTCTTCAGATGCTAAAGACATGAAATAAACTGATAGGTCCCCAGCAAATTTCTTGGAAGACACATACAGGCATCGCAAAATTTTCACTATCACTACATAAACCTTCTTCTGTTGTTTCAGTGCTGTGCATCGAACTCGCCTGTGATATTGCTGTTGTGGGGTTGGGTAGAGGAACTCAGTTATCAGAACAGAAGGATGGACAGACATGGACACATACACCACCCACCCACTCACCCCTCTGGCTTGTCCTCACCTGCAAGCATTTCTGAAACTTTTCAGGGTGTTGAGTAAGAACTGGCCCTGTCTCTGAGGAACTCTGCTGAGATTTCTGTTTGCTGGGTGACTCTGAGACACTGAGAATAGGAGATCATCCTGGTAAAGGAGAGAAGTCTCTAAAACCTTATGTTCACTGTCAAAAAAAATAGCTTTTTTCCCTGATACCAGCAGCAGAAAGAACAACAAATTTCACCTCACTCACATCTTTCACATAACTGTTTTTCTACTATTCTGCTTTCCCCAAGGAAGGCAGAGTTAGAGAGCTTTTGTGCTCTTCCTAGGGAGGACAAAGTTACAGAGCCACTAGTTCTACACTGCCCTTTCTTTACAGTCTGCATTGCCATGGTCTGGTCTAATCTGAATTAAACTTTGACACTGAGATTTAAACAGCTCAGCTAATGAAGCTTCAAACCCTTCTGGGAAAACTTGGTATTTTTTTTACATTTTGTTTCTTCCAATTACTCTTCAGACAACACTGAACAGTTCCTCTTCTTGCTCAGTACTGAAATCTTAGAAGTTCTCTACTTTGCAACTATCCATGTACCAGCTCTTCTTCCCACACAGCATCCTACTGAGTTCAGCAAGAAGCCAACTGCAGTGTCAGAATTACTCATTTGTCCAAACTGGGAACCACTTAGAACGCCTGTAAGCCTTACCCTGTTGTGGTGGTCTTCTCCAGATACTACCAGAGGAGGGCATGGTAACATACTGGTACCTGGTGGTTCAGGACTCCTCCTTCTCCATTTGATGCTGAAATACTTTAGTACAGGTACAATCATTTCCCCTTTTCTCCCTTTAGAAGACAGCCTGGATGTCCTTACTATCTGTATAATTTCCTTCCTGTGAAGCTCCTTATTCTGAATGGGACACCAAGCTCTGTGTGTGTGCAAACAGAGTAGCCAACATCTGCCTAAGGGGCAGAAAGCAGTTCTGCCTTCTCCAGGCAGAGAAGACAGACATCTGGTACCACAGAACTTGGGCCTAAAGATAGTTCATCTGATATTTCAGCAAGGTGCTCTTGCCACAACAGATGTGCCATCTAAACCAACGTGGGTCTAAGCCTAGAGTCTAGAGCAAGAAGGCTCAGTCCTTGTCTTTTCACTAGCCATCTGTAATGGAGAATCTCCTCAGAAGTGCCCAGGTCCAAGCAGCAGACCATACTAACTACATATTCCAGAAACAGGAAGAGATTTGCAGTTCAAAGAGTGGCTAACAGCCCCCTTGCTGAAGCAGCACAGTGGATATGTGATGACTCTCTTGGTCTGAGGGCAGAGCAAGAGATGTTCATTGCCAAAAAAATAAATTGACTGACACAACGTATAAGGTGGAGGCCTGAAGAAGGGGAAGTTCAAATGACTTTGGAGTACTGGACACATAAAGAGAGCAGTGCGCTCAAGTGGTGCCCCGCAGATCTTCTCTCATTTAGAAAGACAACATTCACCAGCATCTATCTTCCACTACTTCAAAGACGAAGATTGATGCCATCTCAAGGCATAAGGATCAAAAGAAACACCAGAGAACCCAACAGCTATAGGGTAAAGGGATGGAACATATATATAACATCCACACAGTGTGCTAGGAGGATCACCCCTGTCCTGCTTGGTCCTACCAACAAGCAACAACTTTTGACTTACTGCATGTTTCTTGCTACTCTGTGGTGGGAAAACGTCAGCACATTGCTTCAGCACTGCCTCCAGCAGCTTCTGCAGCTCTTCATATGGAACTGGAGGGGAGCTCAGATGGTCCTTCCTGAACAAGCAGAGAGAAAGACAGAATGCACATTCTCTGCTGGGGACATTCCACCTGGGAAGGCAACACCAGCAGAAATAACTGCTCTTCTGACAGCAATATGCCATTGCCACTTCTCTCCAGCACAGCATACTATGGTCACAATACCTGAACAGTGCCTTTATCCACGTGTGCCCAAACACACCCTTCATTGCCTTCACTGTCTGCTCTCACTTCAGTCAGGAAGCATGTGACTGTACAGTCTTGTGTTTGCTCTTATCTATCCAGATGGGGCACAGAGTGACAAAGCCAAGGCAGCTGCAGTACAAGCCTGCCTAGGGCACTAGGTCCTTGCTGCAGTGACTTGCTGCTTACCACAGCTCGATTGCCCTGGCAGCCTTTTGAGGTGAACTGGAAGCCAGCTCTGCTGTATTCATGCATGTCTCAGCCAGAAGTCCCACTGCAAAGCACACTCACCCACACAGCCACAGGGGAGCCGCAGAGACCAACACGGTACCAACAGATCTATGTGAAGAAAAGCCTGCAAATACTTCCCTGCCTACCTCAGGAAAGCTGCCACAGCTCTCACAGCCTCCACTACCACCTCCAGCACCGTCCAGTTCACTGTCTCCATCAAAACATCAATGGCTTCTATACATACACCTCGGTTTGTGAATAATTTGATTTCCACCGGTTGCCTGCGAAGAGGAAACAGAATAAGCAAGGAGAGTATTATCAAAGTAATTGTGGTGCTCTCTCCTCATTTCAGCAAGTAGACAGCTGAGGCATGTGGTTCCAGCCATGCTTTTCAGTATTCAGAGTCAGCTGCTCTCAAGGAGGTAGTCTCCAACTTGAGCAGGTGGAAGGTTTGCTACAAAGAATGAACTTCAGCAGGTCTGGAGCCCTACCATGATGAAAAAACCCCACAGCCTGGATAACTGCGTGACTGCACCAGTGAGCACTGACATGGAAAGTACAAGAAAAACAGGCTTTGCAAAATACAGTGATCTCTCTGGCTAGGACTTTATGCTGAGGCCATCTGCTCTGGCATTTGGGGGTTCATCTGGTGATTCATATTTCTGAGTAAACAAGCAAACACCACCATCCTAGAACAAGGATGCTGCCAAGAGAATAGCTTCTCTCACAGTCCAGTAGCACTTCTAATGCCAGATGCTGCCAGAAGGACAGGGATTTTCATGATCTTGAAAAGTAATCAGGAGAGTAAACATAATCCAACTGTTCTGACAGTTTTTCTTGATAGTGAGCATTTTGGTCGTCTGATCACCTTATGGCCCAACACGTTGGAGCATTCAGCATGAGTGTGTGGAGGGATGACAAGCCATTAATCCCATTATTTTACAGAGTTGTGTAAATGGCAGACTGTGCTCATTTGGCTCCTGACAAATAAGGTATGGTCGGCAAGGCGAGGGAAAGACAGGCAGCTACATGCAGACAAGAGGCACTAACAGCCTGCCAGAGGGCCTCTCTGAAGTGAAGTAAGGAAAGCAGCACAGCATGACAGGAGCCAGACTTGGGAGCCAAAAATATTCGCTGTTATTCAGTTTTCACAGATGTGCCTGACTAAAGCAAGCCAGGAGCACGTGCCCCCATGCACAGGATGGGAGAGGAAAGTGAACCTCAGAAGAAATTACACTAGTAGCCCAGCTACAGCGCATAAAGTGAACAGAGGCAGAACCACTCTTTTTAGTCACTCAGTGGGATGAAATCCAGCTTGGCAGTCACCTCATGTTCTGCTGTGAGAAAAAGCTGTGAGGTGGACAAGGCAAGGAAAAGGCCTTGTGGAACTCAGGCACCAGGAGCAGCCTCTGGCCCAAGCCATAAGTGATATGCTGGACTTCCAAATTGTTTCTACCTACAGTGTAATTCTATTAATTCTCTGTATTTCATTTCTTTAATCACTGACCTTCTGAAGTAAAACACATCAGGAAAAAAAAAAAAGTCTTCACTGACTCATGCAGGGAGGAAGGGATGGAGGAGTATTGTTGACTCATTCAAGAGGCACAAGCCCACTTGCAATATGGTGCACTAAGATGTCTTCAGGGCCTGGGAGAGAAGTGTGAAGGACAGCACTCTTGCAGCTTCCTGCAGCCTGTCATCTTTGGGCCTCAAACTGTGCCTGCCACTCTGGTTGTGCTGGGAGAGACAAGAGACACTCCAGGAAGAGCTACCCACTGCTCCCGACATACTGCCAAGGGGAGCAGTCTGTCCTGCTTGGACAACACCGCAGTGTGGGGCTCACTTACACAACAGAACCCAGCTGCAAGGAAATACCAGGAGGAGAGCTTCCAGGATAAGAGCCCTTTCTCCACTATGAGAAAGTTTTAAATAAAACATAATTTCTAAGGCAAAGCTCAAAGAAACAGAATGGGTGTGCTAGAAAATGAGAGTAATTGCACAGAGCGTTCTCTGTTTTACAAGCGTAAACACTGTAATTAGTGTTTCCCACATCCTGGCTTCTCTTTTTGACAGATCCCACACTGGCATCACCACACTGTTCTAGCACTGCTGCTTTTCCTTCTTCTTTTTACCCTGCCACTTGCTACAAAATTGACTATGACATTTCCAAAATTCAGCTCAAGGGCTCTCTTGGGGAAACTATGTGGCAAAAACAAGACTCTGTCACTAGTGTGACAGGACGGGAACAAGATCATAGAGGCAAGAGCAGGAAGCACAGAAGAAAAACAAGCCAGGGTATGTTATTCCTCAGCAGAAAACAAGAGGAAAAGAAGTGACAGAAGACATTAATATTTCAGCCCAGAATTTGTTTTTGCTGTTTGAACTTAGCTCAGATGATGATACAAGCCTAGGAGCCATGGAATTTGCATGCTCTGTTTTGTCACAGAGGCACATTTAGGAGAAGCTGGCCTGCTCACATATGCCTGGACCTTCCTAGCCTTCCCTCCTGCTCTATCTACAGATGAAATGAGATTTCTCCTCCCAGACTGGCAAGGAAGCAGGAAGAGGCAGATAATATGGGTGGATACATAAGCAAAGAGGACAAGCTGGGGGGTTCAGAAACGATATGCATCTCCCTTAGTCTTCTGAAGAAGCATTTGTTCAGCAACATCTTTCAAACACAAAGGCCCTGGGGGTGTAGGTATTTGGTCTGGGACAAAAACCTTAAAAAGCAAAAGCACCACAGCCTCAGTTTTGGGGCACCTAACCCTGCCTGTGCAAGCCTGATGGGGGTACTTCCTTACCGTTCCAGTATTTCAGTGAAGAGCAGGAGCCCCTGTTTGTGCAACTCCACATTGTTCAGCTGCAGGACAACGTGGAGACTCCTCAGCAGAGATTCAATGCCTGCACATGTTCAAGAGAAGTCACAGAGAGGGCTTTTAACACCCAACTTCCAGAACAGAAGCAAAATTAATTTTAAAAAGAAAGGGATATTTAAACAATTATTCTTCTGAGCCACTGACAGAAACGACTGTCCAAAACTGCTGAGTCTCCACTCAGCTCCCTGAGAATAGGCCCCAGACGCCACTGCTGGAGGTAAATTCAGAAGAACAAAAGGAATTTAGCCTTTCTCCCTACATCCACTCTTGGTATGCCCACAGAAACACCTAACAGTAACTCAGGTACCATGATAACTGGCTATTATAATGAACACATGGTCATCAGGAGCTCATTAGAACAGTGACACTGTAAATTCAAGCTATGTTGGACATCACAAACATGTCTCATATGTACTCATTTTCAGTCCTTTATCCATCCTGACTGGAAACTGTGGTTGTGTGTAAAGGGCTGAAATTCAGCTAGAGGCAAAGCAAATGCCCACAGTATTACTGCAGTCACTCTCTCAGAAAGGTTGATGACTCACCATAGACTGTGTGACACTTCGAGAAGAAAAGGCGTTCTTCGGTTAGGAGGAGCAGGCAGCAATACACTGACCAGATGAGAATTTCACTGTTGCTCGAGAGACACTCAAACAGGAATTCTGCAAACACACACAAATAAGGTCACCCTGGTAAGAGGCAGTCTGCTCACAGCATGGCAGACCTGCTCCTAAAACAGAGCAGAACAAGGAGGAGGAAATGAGGAAGCATAGCAACAGACACAGGGAGAATGGTTGGTTGTATTATGAAATGGCAGGAACGGAGAATGGAGTGGATGCTTGGGGTCTTCAAAACAAGGTGACTGGAGAGCGGAGTCCTGCAGGCAGGCATCTTCCCAGCACTAACTCAGCAGGCAGGAGCTGAATTGTGGCTCTAGCCTTCAGCACAAACAAAAAGTCACAAAGCAAGCTTTACAGATGCAGTGACCTTTTTTTTCTCCCACAGAACTTTTACATCTCCCAAAGAATTTACAAAATGAAAGCATTTCTGTCTTTTGGGATTACAGAGAAATAATAAACCATCTCCCACAAGTCACATTCTAAAACTAAATCATAGACCAAATTTTGTGCAAACTTACAATATTTACTGGGATAAGATGGAACCCCAGTCTGTTTAGGCTTGTATCTAAGGTCCTGCAAGAAGGACCTTGACCTCAAGAACTTGTCCAAATTGTTGCTGTGGAAACTCTATTCTCCCTGTTGGCAGCTGCTTCTATAATTCCAGTTGAAAACTTACTCTCCCTTCCTATTCCTAAAATCAGCCATTTTTACTGGTATAAAATGGTCCCCACACACATTATGCCATCAGTGGATGTCATGGAGTCAGACTGATTCCTAAAATAAACAGCCAGAGAGTGCTTTGATATTGGGAGATGAACAATAAGATGCTACTGCATTTCTTCACCTGGGACATCCGCATGGATAAAAGCAGGAGCATATCTGCTGGGAGAGTGAACCAGCACTGCAGCCATACAGTGAGAACTTGCTGCCTGTAACATCTCATCTCTGGTCAACAAAAGCTGTTGGGAAACAGAAGTCAAAAAGAGAGAGGAAGTCAACTATGAAGATCTACGTAGGAAACAGTTTCCTCTGCATTTTAAAATTTAAAACAGAAATAAAGATCTCTCTTTTGGCATGTATTTCCCAGATTAAACTTGCTAAGGCAAGATAAAACACTGGATCAAATACACTCAAAAAATGCAAAATGAGAACCACAACAGAGAAGATTACGAGTAAGAATAGCTCTGTTGTGCTCTTCATGCTTAGTCATGTTGGCACTACAAGTGCTGTATCAGACCTCAAGTGTAAGTAAAATCAGCTGAGGCCAGCAGTAAAATTTCCCCCCTCCAGGATAGAGGAATGAACAATGAGGTGATCTGTCAGGGTGTCCCCATTTCCCACTGCAGCCTCTATTGCTGGTGTTGACAAGAGCATACTCAAGTGCCTCAAATAAAGATTCAATACAGGCCAGCAAATTCTTTTTGTCCACCACAAATTCACTACTACTTCAGCAATCACCTTTTTGAGAACAAGTGGCAGTGGATTTTCCCTTTCTAAAAAGTCAGGGTTCTCAGACTCCTCCTCTGTGTTTGAATTATTCATAATAATGGATACAAAATGGTCAGATTTCAGCAGCTCCTTTAGCAAACCTGCAAAAGGAGGAGCAAGAGTGAGCAACATACTAGGCACAGCAAGGATTACAATAACACAGGAGTATTTACACCCTCAGACTTGTTGCCAGCTTCTTCTTCTTTCCTGCACTCCTAACAAAAGCCCTCACCTCCAGTTTAGGGAGCTGCTTCACACTGTGTCCCCAAATACTTCTATGAGCCCCGTGTCTTGCAACCCCTTGTTGCTGACACTTTTTCCTGGGTCTGATCTGCTCCCTGTTCCTCCCCAGAGATGTGCATGTGCACTGGTACATGATCTCAGGAGCACTCTACTTGCATCATCTTCTGTGCTTCAGTACCCATCCATTAAACTGTTTCTTGGGAGAGCTCTTGACCTGCATTTTTCTCCAAGCTACAGTCAGCGACCCAACAATAACTAGACATTTTCCCTGGAATACTTCCTAGAGAACTGGCATTTATCTTCCCCCTCTAGTTTCACAGGCTTTTACTGAAACAGCTGTTTAGCTAAATGATATCCACACACACAAAAAAGCCCTCAGTATGAAAGTACAGAGCACTGCTAGAGGTATTGATGCAAATCATCAGTGCATGTCAGTACAAATTCACAAAGGGTATCGTCTGATCTATAAAATTCTACTTCCAAGGGAATAATCATTCATTTCTAGTAGCTGAGTAGATGATCTGAGGAGCAATCCAGTTCCTGCTTACCTCCTAGAAGAAAAAAGGAATTCCCTGGATGGTTTACAAACAAGCAATGTCAGAAAGGCTGAAATTGTGCTTCCCAGCAACAGCTGATATGTGCAGTTTGAAGTGTAAATGCAAGAAAGCACCACTTCCACATTAGCTTTCTAATCTAAATAATATGATGCCCCACATCTGAAGACCACATTTGTTAGACTCCACCCCATTGCTCTACAAAATCCACCTGTCCACGCATAGTGTGTGCACTCGGACACTTTGAGGGATGGTCTGTTCCCAGGGTGAAACATCAAATTGAGACAGGCCAGGCCACAGTGCAAGCTTCGAAGAGACTCTGAAGATAAGCCCATGCTAGGCAAGCGTGGGACTGGAGGGACAATGGAGGGCTGGGGGAGCTCAGCAGCAGCTCGGGGCCATTTGATTGTTATGGAGTAACAGAAAGGATTGACTGCTTCAGACGAGCAGCAAAAAAGCTCCTCTAGGGAACAACCCACATTAGAGCATTTAAACCAGCCAAGGATTTCTTCCTCATTCTAAGCCTTCCCTCGAACCTTGCAGTTTCTCTCAGCAATGTCTTACCCAAACAATTAACCTGCAGCTCCTTTGTCTGTGCACACCCCAAGGTATTCAAGAAGAGACTACACAGCCTTTCTTCAAAGTGTGCTGAGAGCCGTTCTGTGCCGACAGAAGAGGAGTACAGCTTGCCATACAAGTAGCAGACAGCAGCCTTTATACCTTCATTTGGGTACATCAAGCCCATCAGCAGATGATCCACTAAATTACCTAGTGTGAGGAACAGAAACATCCCCATCAATTAACTGACTTTTTAAAAGCACCAACCTGTTTCCCTTGAAAACTAGTGCTAAAGCCCACTGGACAGACTGGTTATGCAGACTAAGGAATGCCACCATTAGGTGATGGGCTCACCACCATCTGTCACTCTGAGCAGAGGCACAGTAATAAATGGCCAGAGGAGCTGGCTGTTCACCATATGAAGATCCACCATTCCAGCTACTTCCAAAAAACAGCTAAGCTTGCTCCCAGACCCCCAGGGGCTGGACCAAGGAAAGAAAAACTAAATGTATGTTGCCTGTAAAGCAGACCCACAAACCCCACTTGACAAAGGCTGGTTTTGCCAAGCTGGCTAAGAGCACAATGACAAGGCTGCTGTGAAGGTACTGACCTGCACCCCAGGAAGCCTGAATGTCACTCCAACTTCTGGACAGGCTACTTGTGTGACCTTCATGAATTCACACGGGGGGGACAAGGGAGTGCGTGCATGCATATGTGTATTAGGGCTGCGAATGCCACCCTTCAGTGGGGTATGGCACTTTACTCACTGTGCTCTACCACCAGTACATCAGCAAAGCCTGGGACAGCATCTGCCAGCTTGCCCAAGAGAATGAATGTGGGCAGGCTGCCCCTCAGGGTAGTTGATTTGCACAGCTGTGGAGGAGACAGAGAAAGAAAATGTTTCACTGGTGAGGACACAGTCCAAAGGCAGAAATGCACCCAAACCAGCAAGCTCTCAGTGTTGTACAATCCTCCAGAACAGGATCTTTTCCTAAGCTGGGTCCTCTTCACCACTTAGAATAAACCACAGGAAACCCCTGAACACACCACTAAGTCTCAAAAATGTCTTTTAATTAATCCAAGAAATCTCTTGCTTGTTGCTCCTTTTCCTCTCTCTCCCCGCCAGCTCTTACATGAGCAGATGAAACAGATGAACTTCTCCCCACTTCAGCTAGTTCCCCATATTTTGTACCCCATGGGACCACCACAGACTCAGGAATTAAGAGAGTAAGAGCCCACAGCACAGGCTGGGAAAGCTCCTCATATCACTGAAACAGAAAGGTATGAAAAGAAGAATGTGAGGAAGCCAAACAGCTTCACAAGAGCATCATGAAGCCATTTGGCTGCAAGGCATCACAGGAACAATAGGAAAACTCCAGGGTAGACACTGACACCACCAAAATCAGAGCAGGGGAGCACTAGGACATCCCACTGCAGCAGAGGCTGCATCCCAGCACAGCAGCTGCAGTCTTGCAGGGCCACTCATTCTCATTTCCTCATCCTCTGAAGGACAGGAAAGACAGGCAGGGAATTCATCTTCACTGACCTCTTTTTGGCTTTCATCCAAAATGCAGCGTAAGTACTGTTCTGACTTCAGCTCCACTACAAGCCGCACCAGAACTAGGCAGAAGAAACAGGATCAGTAATTCACACCCAAGAGCACTCACAATCCATCTTCCACAGGGCTTTAGCAGACCAGCGAACAAAGAGCTTAGAAACTAAATGAGCACAGAGGTGCTGAGAGAGCAGGGTAACATCAGCATTCCCAGCACTATTACTTCTGACAGCCCAGCCGGAGCTCTCTGCAGCAACATTAGAGCAGTGCTGTTCTAGCTGCACTACAAACCATGCATGGAAATGAACTGCAAACGACAAACTGAGCCTCAGGACACCAAGTAAACACAAGGAACCAGGAAGGGAAGGAAACAAAGCCCTAGCTTAAAAGCATAAAAATTTCTGGTAATTGAATAGAGCAGGCTTCCTACAGTATGAAAACTGGCCTTTAAAAATGTATCTCTCCAGGGAAGATATCAGAACTGAAACTGCTGAGGATCCTTAGATGCAGACTGAGAGCTCCACCCCCACCTGCTTCTGTCCCTGAGGTGCCAGTGCAGTCTGTCAGCCCTTCCTCCCCACTGCAGTTATCCCAAATCCCTTGCCAGAAAGCAAGGCCCCAGTCATCTTTGTGGTACTGTTCACCCCCCCAGCCCCAAGTCGGGGCTGTTATCCTTCGCTCACTGCAACTTTAAGAACTCTGTCCGCTCTGTCCTAGTAAGATGAATCAACAATAAACTCTGTTTACTGGGCACTGGCTGCACTTCACCTGGAGTTTCCCTAACAAAATCACAAGGGAGTTGTCTGATGCTGGCATGCTGCTTCTGCCTCCACACATACACCAGTGGACCAGTTTCAGGAAGCAAAGTTCCTCTTCTGGTGTCTTTAGAACGTGGGGACCTGAATGTTGAGCAGATAGAGTTTTGACAGTAGTCCCCTTAGTGAGACATTGTGCAGAACATTGTCCCACAGGATTTGGTAAGGCTGTCGTGGATGTACTTTGTTGTCATGTCACTCTTCTTTTGATTTGTATTCTAGGAAAGCATCATTAAAAAAAAAAAAAAGAGAGAGAGACTTCTAGGTTCACCATCTTTTGGTACATCCAGGGCAATACTGAAAGTTTATCTAGGAAACCTACTTTAGCTATAGAGTTACGCATCTCAGCAGAGGCAAATCTCGAGGCAGGTGATTCATAGGTGGTTTAATGGCTCTTCCTTGCCCTGAACTCTCAGAAGCTCAAAAAACTATCAAGCGTTTAGTTAAATCCCTCTGTTTGAAAGCATCCATATCCCAATGGACTACTAACATGACAGAAAGACTTACTGTCTTTTCAATACCATTTCAAGCAAGTGCCTGAAAACTGAAACCCTTCTGGAAGGAGCTGGTCACACCTCCTTTTGTCTTTCATGGCTGGGCAGGAGGAAATCATTGCATTGCTAATATCACTAGACTCAGCAGAGATGCCCAAGGTTACCCGGACTGCAAAGATTCCTTTGTCACCCCTACAGGTGTCTCCTTCAGATTTCAAATTAAGGACTGCTCACAAAGAGAAATCTGCAACCTGAACAGGTAAATCCCAAATACTTTCTGTCCCAGCGAGAAAGCAGTAGATCCCAAAGCTCACTGAAGCCTACAGGAAGATTTCCATTTGTTTTTAGACTTCAGTCAGATCCAAAGATGCCAAAGCTGAGGCATTGTTTACCACTGTTACCCATCTGACACTAAATTCATGGCATACACAGAACATGTGAGAGAAATGCTAAATATTTCAATCTGCATGCACTCCCTTGCCCCCGGATATTGGAACAGTCTGCTTGTCACTGTAACATCAACAGAAATTAGATGCTCTTCCCAATTCAAAATGTGTAGACACTGAGCATCTCACTATTAGTTACCAGACAAGACAGAGCCTCCCTTCACCAACTGTCAGGAACTGAGACATGGCATCTGCCCCTCACCTTCTACGAATAGGTCCTGGGCACTGCTGTCTTCCACAGTATGCAACATCCCTGAAAGATAAACCATGATCAGTCATGGAACTCATTCCTGCTTGTGCTCACCAGTGCTGTAATGCCTTGTAAAAAAACCTGCAGTTTTTTTCCAGAACTGCTGTGTTTTCCCCGCTTCATGTGACACCAGCCTGACTTTGCCAGAGGAAGGTGGATACTCTCAGAGCATATTGCAAAAGGTGCCTCCATGAGCAGAACTCGGGGACATGAAGGCATTCACTTCTGTTGCAAATTTTTTATGTGCTTTACAGCTGAAGTCAATGGCTCCACCTATGTAAGTAAACATGTAACTGCTACCATGGCCACATCTCACTGTGTGCATCCAATATTAGACATCTGAAACGACACTCCAGAACGACAGAAGTTAGAGCCCAACTGCGAGCTGCCCTTTCTATCTTCCATTCATACCAATTAGCACGAACAGCCTTCTCCCTCCACAGTACTGAAAATCCTGAGAGCAAATCTGAACACTAGGTTTAAACCATATGGCAACTATTCCAGTGTTAAATTGAACCTGAAGGCAGCACTTCACAGTCATTTGAACAAGAGCATAAAACTGGATACATCAAAATAAGCCACTGCCTCACTCTACTAGACCACAACAGACAAGAAACTCTACCTCCCAGCTCCTTTCAACCTCAGGTACCTGCAGCATCAGGTGCCTGGTTCAGACCCCCACTTCAACCACACCAAACCACTTGTTTCAACATGCCCAATCAAACAACCTCCCCTCCAGAGATTTCACTATCTCTTGGAAATTTGACCAACTGCAGCTATGTCACAACATTGCAGGTGAACAAATTACTTATTCCCTGCTTCATCTGCCCAGTCCTCAGTAGCTTCGTTACACTCCGGATTTGCATGCAGCATCAGTGAACATTGCAGTATTAGCTGCATGAAATTCAGGCTTACCTAAAATGCACCACCTCCTTGTACAAAACACTCCACACTACACCTCTGCTCTCTTAACTCCCTTTCTTCTGCCTGTGCTTATCCCAATATTCTCCCTTCATAAATTAATGTACTTCCCTGAATTTGCTGTTAATACTTCCTGCACAGCATTGCTCAAACCTCTGGGGCTCCTTCTTACACCAAACGTTCCTTGGTTCATGCAAGCTCTACCCAAAATGTACATGCCATTCTTTGTAGCTCCAAGCTTAGACTGGGACTCCAACTGCTCTAGGAGTTATACCAAGTACAGTAAAATCCCAAAGCTGTCCCCAAACCATCCAGCTTCTTAAAGAGTGGGGGAATTCCTGTTTAAAAGCAGAGAAGAGCGCTGAAATGCAAGCACAGCTCCCCTGTCCTCTGGGGTATTCCGTGTTAGGGTCATACGGCCTAGGCCTGAACTGGCCATAAGCACCACTCCCTCCATATCTGCATAGGACCACACGCACAGACAGCGCTCAGGAAAAATCTGTGCGATGGAGAGAACTAAACCTGCACAAAGCCCTGTTTCTAACAAAGCTGCTTCCGAAACACCCACATCACAGTCTGTGTTGGGAAATCAGCTGGGAAAACACTTCGAATTAATCAGCACATCAAGGTAGGGGAAGGGGCTTGTAAGTCACTTTCCCCCAAAGAACAAGAATCATCTGTGATGTACAAATGAGATCACGGAATTAAAGGAATCCACTGTATTTGCTTTGAAGGCGCTCACATCCAGACCTAACACATTCCTCTCCCTGCCTTCTGCCTTGCTGTTCTCTCATTTAAACCATGATTTCTTCTCCACCAAGATTTCAGACAGCATTTCAAAGACCTTTCCCACAGCACTGCTATGCAAACAGGAACCGGTACGAGATGTTAAGGATCACAGAGACTGTTACTGGAAAGGCACTTTCAGACGTCCTGCTGATCACTGCCCTGCTGTGAGGCTGACCCACCAGAAAGCAGCAGGTATCAGTCTACAAGGAGTTCTACAGATGTGAAGAGATGATGGGGAAAAACCCACTACACAGGTTTGCATTTTGCATGTTTGGTATTGAATACTGTGACACCTTTTTAAGCTCACGGTTCTGTTTCTGTACGGATCTTCATGTCATGCCACGCTGAGCAAGCAGAGAAAGGGCCGAGGCACGAGACCAGAATGGAGGGCGTCCAGGGGAGTCAGGCCAGGCAGTCCCTATGCTCCAGAGACTTTACGGATACACCAAGCTACCCCGAAAAATCACCAGAGCTTTACAAACGTGCCAATCCTGCTCCTTGGGGAACGAGGACATTAATTAACCTGTTCTAAATCAAATCTGGCAGGCAGTTTTCCACAGGGAGCACTCACACCCCTGGAATGGAACGGCATTTGGGGTTTTCTTGGTGTGTGCTTCAAATGCGGAGCAGCCTGGCACCTGCACACCTGCTCCGAGGCAGCCCAGGGCCTCCCCGCCGCCCGGGGCCGGGCCGGGCGGGCTCTTACCGAGCAGAGCTCCGGTCAGGTGCAGGCAGACCCTCTCGTCCGCCGCCAGCAGCTGCGCGACCGGCAGCGCCTGCCAGGCCAGGGCGCCCCGCAGCCGGGACAGGACGTGCTTCTTGCGCACCAGCTGCGAGGGAGACAACAGCCACCGTCAGGCCGGGGCCCGCAGCGCTCGGCAGAGCCCAGCCCAGCCCCCGAGCGCTGCCCACCGAGGCGCTGCCGTCGCCCAGGGTCTCCACGGCGCAGGCGAGGCAGAGCGGCGGGCGGAGCGACAGGGCCCAGCGCTCCCCGTGCCCGCAGCCCCCCAC
>VZRW01001040.1:242769-259005 GCA_013398125.1 Aegotheles bennettii | reverse complement strand
TGGCGGTACCGCGGGCACCGCGTGGCGGGGGCTCGGCTCCCGTCGTAACGCTCCCTCCTTTCCCTCTGTGCAGAGTGAGGCAGAAGTGAACCCCAAAGCTTACCCCCTGGCCGACGCGCAGCTCACCAAGACACTGCTGGACCTGGTGCAGCAATCCTGCAACTACAAGCAGCTACGCAAGGGAGCCAATGAAGGTGAGAGCTCTGTGTGCCAAGGGCGCTGGGGGTCGTAGCGAGGATTTGGTGAGAAAGTGTGGCAAGAGGTTGTCTCTTCTCTCTAGCAGTGGACTGCTAACAGCACATAGATCTGGACGTTGCGGGTGCCTCTCTCCTTCCTCCTCCTCCTGGCCTGCTTAAGCAATATTGAGGGACAGAACTAAGCTGTAGTCTTTTCAGCATTTGTACGCAGTTCTGGTAGATGCCCTGACTGTGTTCCTGGTGCGTGCTTTAGTGGTATGACACTAGGGTCACCAGATGCCTCGCCAGTTTAGAATCGTAAAAAGACAGGTTGCAGGGGGCCTCTGGAGATCTCTAGTGCAACCTGCTCAGAGAGTGGCTCCCTTCACAGTTGATCAGGTTGCTTGGGGCTTTGCCTGGTCAAACTTAAAACAAACAATCCTGAAGGACAGAAACTCCACAGTTTCTCAGGACCCATGGCTTAAACCCCTCTCAAGAGAGGGAATAAGTTCCAGTATGCCCCCAGAATCTCCCCAAGGCAACAGTCATAGTCTGCAACTTGTCCTCTTCCCTGCGCACTCACAAGGACAGTCTGGCTCCATCCTCTCTGCAGTCCCCTTGAAGCAGTAGAAGATGGCAGCTGCGTCCCCCTCCTGCTCCCACCTCATCTCTCTCTTCCCCAGGCTAAAACCCAGCTCCTCAGTCTCCTCTCATCCATGGGGCACCCCAGCTCCCTACCAGTCAGCAGCCCTGGGCTGGCCTCACTCCCTTGTGAATCCCCACCGTGCTCGAGGACCCTGCTGGACACAAAACCCCCAGAGCAGCCCTGTGAATAACCCCCTCCCTGGCTCTGTAGCTGCCNGGCAGGAGGCCTTGTGGTCAGGCACAAGGCATGCACTCATGCATTGCTAGATCTCCTTGCTCATGCCAATCTCAATTTGTAATGTTGGTTTTCAGTAGATGTGCTTTCCAGAGGGACTTGGACTTACTCTTCAGTTTCTTTTTACAGCCACAAAAACACTGAACCGAGGAATAGCAGAGTTCATTGTGATGGCAGCAGATGCGGAGCCCTTGGAGATCATCCTGCACCTCCCTCTTCTCTGTGAGGACAAGAATGTACCTTATGTGTTTGTGCGCTCCAAGCAAGCCCTGGGCCGGGCGTGTGGTGTTTCCCGGCCCGTCATCGCCTGTTCCATCACCATCAAGGAGGGATCACAGCTAAAGCCTCAGATCCAGTCTGTCCAGCAAGCTATAGAAAGACTGTTGGTCTAAATGCCCATGAGTTTGTGTGTGGAATAGGAAAGTTGAAGTCAGGGGGAATTAATGTCTAGCTTCAGTCGCAATTATAGTTTTGATCAGTATCAGTGTTTCATTTCAAAACACCACATTTTTGTTTAATAATGGCTTAATTCTTAGTGTTTCTGCCTCTCCTCCCCCTCTTTTCTATTATTCCACTCCCAACATACTCATTCTCATTGTGTTACTTCTTGAAAAGCAATTGTACAACTGTATTTCCTGTTTGATGTTTAAAAGAAAGAAAAAAAAAATCCCCCCTTAACTCTGTCTGCCTGCTCAGGGCTTTTGTAACTGTTTGTTAGCTGTGTGTTGCGGTACTTCTGCTGAGCTTCAGCCTCTGGCAGGTGTGAGTAACTGTTTCCCAACGGTTTGGTCTACTGAGGACGAGGCTGTCGGTTCCCCGCACCGTGTGTGCAGGCAGACTGCGGGAGTTGTTGCCAAAGTGATGGAGCAGCACAGACCGTGCAGAGGACAGAGCTGAGATCAGTACGCATAGCACAACCCTTTTTCTTCCTGAAACCAGACAAGAGACTTCTGTAAGAGGTGTACAGGGGGCAGAAATCTTGCGGCAGTGCACAAGGGGAAATTTCATTGCTTATTTTTAAATACTGACTTTTTAAGAAAAAATAAAATTGCTGACAAAGCTAAATATAATTGTCATTCCCTCAGGGAAGCATTTGCAACTAACAAGTGCTACTTGTGAAGCTAAACTGCTTGGAGATTGCCTAGAGGCTATTGCAGCGAAGTAGTTTGTAGTCCTTCAGTTTTCTTTGCGTGGACTATACGAGCTTGGGCTTCCTGGGGTATTTTAGTACAAAACACGGTAGAGAGCAGCCTGCTGTGGCTGACAAGTACCCTGCCTGTCTTTTGGGGAAGCTGCTATACTGTAGTTGCCAGACTAAAGAGAAACCCTGTAAGTCATGGCCAAGGCAGCAGAGAGCAAGTAATTTTTCAGCTAAAACAACTTGCGTCTCAAGAGGAGAATGTCAGATGATTTCATCTGGAAAAGTGTGAAGCACCACCAGCGTTCTGGGCCAGTGGTGGTTTTCTGGAGCTAGCTCTAGTTAAATGCATATTGTATAATAAATCCAGTTACTGCTCTGAGCAGAAGAGTACATGTCTGTTGGAAAGGATCATATCAAATCTGTCTTCTATTGTGGGATGCCAAAGCAAAGCGAGCATCAAAGACCAATAGGTTTCACAGCAGAAAGGAAAATAAGTTTTGTAATGTTTCCACAGAGGTGCTAACTTCATACCTATAGTACATCACAAACAGATGAAACCAGCTCACAAAAGACCAGAGACTAATCATGTCTGTGTATGTCTGTAATCAGCTGATAACTAACATCCTTGCTGAGCTGAACTTTTAATTTAGAGTCCTTTTGTTTGTATGAAGTTTAGAATTGCCATTCTCTTCTACTGATGATGACTGTTGAGCCAGTTGTGTCTAAAACCACAGCTTTGCAAAGGACTTGCCCTGTTGTACCCACCCAAGACAGTTGCTATAAGACAAAAGCACCGAAGGAGCAGAAATAAAGGATTCTTGAGCAAGCAAAACTGTCTTAATTTTCTGCTCGGAAGCCTTCCATCACCATCCATGTTGAACTTCTGTTAAATGCAGAAGCCTGCTTTAGAAAAAAAAAAAGCCTCGAGGAAGATCTAATAACCTAAGACAAAACATGCCATAATCAGCCAAAGCCTGCAACATACTGTGCCCAGGGGTTAGCAAGCCAAGAGAGAGTTAACAAGGGCATTTGGGGAATTAGAATTCACAGGATCAAGGACAGGATAGTCTCACTATTGTGTTCAGTCTTGCCAAGACAAGCATTTATGGTAAGTTCTCTGCTGAAGGGCAAAATATATTGATTGCTTAGACACATCTTTATTAAAAATAGCTGCTATAACACCGATTGGAAGTAGACTACATAGCTTCAGTACTGCAGAGCTCAGCGTGGGTTAGCTGCTCTTTTGGGAGGAGCTGGAGATGTGGACGGGAGCACAGTGCAGGAAGTGCTGGCACAGCTCAGGTGGTCACAGTGCCAAGGCAGCATTCTCAACTGGCTCCCAACACGTGTGTCACACTACAGCACGGGCTAGACCTGAACATATGACTTAATTCTTCAATAAGTTGCCCAATAGTTCGTGCATCAAGCACAGGAATCCCTAAAAACACCACGGACCAAAATGGATGCCTCACGTATCCCATGTTTGCATCCTGTAGAAAGTTTGGCTAAACAGTACCATTTCCTTCAGTAAACCCAGTGACTATTGGGTTTAATCATCTTGCATTGCAAGACACATAGGGCGCACCAGGCATGGAAGTTTAAAAACCAAAACAGCCTCAGATGCAGTCCCCATAAGTATGATTAAAAAAATAAAAATACTGGAACCAACAAGAGCTACTCTCCACAACTTGCTCCTTTTATATTTTTAAAGCACAGATGCGAGTACTGCACAACAGTCTGACTCATACTTGCTACAGAGGTGGAAAAGCTCTATGCCATCTCAGTAATTTAATTGGAGTAAGTGCTTGCTGCCTTACAGGGAACATGACTTTTTTTTCCCTTTTTTTAAACCAGCTTTTGCTGTTACCATTTAAAAATGGAAGACCTGGCTGTGCAGCTTTGTGAAGTGCGGGCCTTTTGCCCAAAGGATTGGCTACTGCTTCCCAGTAATTATTTTCTCCTTTATGAATCTGCTGGTAATCTTTGAAACTCCAATGATGGAAAGGAACCCCATTTGATTACTAGTGCTGGTACTGACTGGCTGTTTTGGAGAGTAGGAGAGTAATACACCACATTTATACCCTTTACGAGCACACAGACCTGACCTGCTGCTTGAATTCATGTGGTGCCATTAACAGAGTTCATTCTGTTTTCTTATTCACATTGAAATGAGTTTTGTTGTTGTTATGGTGCAAAGATGGTAAAGCCAGTGTTGCAAAGTAAGAAGTTCAAAATAACTTTTATTAAGAAAGCAGGAAGGCACAACTGTGTTTACCTGCAGTGGGTGACCTGAGTAAGCAGGAAATTTAATTCTGCCTATGGCTACTGTGAAAAGAATCCAACTTAGCAGAGATGTTTCACGACTAAGAGTAAAAAGGTTTTCCACTTGCTAGATTCAGCAACATTTAGTCACCTTCTCCATAGCAAGATTAAACAGACACAGCATCCACCATGTAAGACAACCAAAACTTTAAACGGAGAGAAGTCAACCAGGGTTTTCTGATCCTGCTTAGTGTTCATTAAAGTACTCAGTTAGCGCGTCCATGAGCTCCTGCTTCTTCCCTCCACCTTTCAGCCCATAAAGCTTGCATGCGTCCTTCAGAACGGGTACAGTGAGCTTGCCTAGAGTGCCCTTCTGCGCATGATTCCGCAGCTCATCTTTTGAGACTTCTACCTTGGGCCTCTTCTCAGTTGGACCATCAGAAGCTAGAAAGTTAAATTTTAGATCACCAAGGTTTAAAAAAGTTTCTTAATAGAAAGACATCAATGTTTCTTATACATACCATGTTAATGGCCGTTAGCAGATGGTACTTTAACAGCTTCCTACTCACAGTCCCAGTTTCCATATTTTGTTTTATGAAGTAGGCGTCACTCACTATGTAAGTCACAGTATATTTAATCAATGAGTGATCTCAAACTCAATTATGAAACTTTGTGTTCTGATGGAAAGATCACCCCTAAATTAAACTTTTAAGGGATTGTATCTAGAAAGGGGAATGCAACTATTTCACAGAGAGTTCGCTCCCACTTTATGCAGCTTCATAGACTCCCAAACTACACATGTACTTCAGCATTAGACATTTAGCCCTAAAGATGCCTATCTTGGGCTTGATAAACAGACCACGCATAGAAGTCTGCTTCCTCATCAAAAACACAAAAGCATGAATGATTTCACTGCTCTGTTGTAAAAAACCAAAACAATAATAACCACTATTATTATTATTACTATATATTGCAGTAATTTACCCACATTCCACCCTATACTTCTCTTTTTTTTCACTACGGAGTTTCTCATTTCAGCAGTTCTCTAGCTGGATACCAGAATCACAGCTGGATAGAAGTGCACTTTTTTGTGGAGATGAGTAAAAAGTTACTGCATGAGCAGCTTCTTTAAACTATGAGACAAACTGAACATGCAGAAGCCTCTGAGCAAAGAACACAGACACCATGTTGCATGTCTGCACTAACATTACCTACCTTGTTTTCGCTTTACAGCCTTCCCATCAGGATTGTAGTCAGGGGGATAAACCAGCTGCTTAAACTCCTCCACCAGGTTGCCCAGCCTGCAGTTCATCTCTTCAGCCTTTGGCACTGGCAAAAGAGAGATATTTGCCCTCTCAAAAACAGAGCAATCACAGGAAGGTCTAAACGAGGCCATCACCAGATACAATTGTGTTTCTGTAATGACTAGCAAGCAAGTATCTTGCAGGCATGAAAAATGCAAAGACCTATGTTATGATCTTCACAAATGAGAAATTTACAGCTCTTGGCAATATCAAGAGTTTGTATCACACATATGTAATGGACTCACCCACATACCTGAGCTGGAAATATATCTACAAAACAAAACTGACACAGTGGAAGTCATATAGAAGATCTCCTATCTGGTTGCACTGTTACCCAGGTCTAATCTCAGACAGGCTACTATCTAAGGTTGCGAGTAGTTTGAGGCAGAACAGCTTGTTTCTGTTGTGTTCTTGTACGATACCTAGCACAGGAACCTATATTATTTGTTATGTATCACTTCAGAAGAGACAAATAGCTACTCCAACACTATTCCTGGCATACAATATAATTTTAAAATGGACCTTCCCCTTCAGGAGTAGGTTCCTAGCCTTTGATAAGATACTCATGTAGAAACTCTCACAGCCACAAGGTGGCATCAGTGCCTCCAAGCAGAACGATTCTCTAAGTAATTCTGCCGATTTATCAGACTGAAATATTAATTAGACCCTTGAAAAGAGGAATTTCAGAGAAAACATTTGTCACCATAGAAAAAAAGTGATTCGATTTTAATTCTGGGGTGGGAAGTGACCAATTTTTCCTTTTTCTTAAAAGCGACAGAAAGTAAGGTTTCAGTATTTCAGAATGGACACATCCAGAATTCTACATCTTGGAACTGCACACAACTAAAATATGTTTTAAAAGACATTTGGTTTTGTACTAGCGCATCTCCGACTTAGAACAAAGTCAAGAGCCCTCTACCCCACCTCCCTTCACAGCCATCAATAATTCTCACTTGTAAAATCCTCAGCTTGTTCTGGTTCCATCATATCCAGCGCCAAAGCCTCCAGATTCCTGAAGTGCTGTTGCAAAACTGGGTTCTCAAAGCTGTCAGGCCTGTCAAGAATCCCCCAAAATGTCAATGCATGCTGCCAAGAATACACCAGACACATAAGATTTGCCACCAATCTACTTCAAAAGAGAATTTCCCTCTTTCCCACGTAACAATCCATCTCATTGGAAGAACTGCTTTTCTTCTTTTCAATTTACTTGCTGAATGACTATCCTGTCATCCATCAACCACATTAGAAAGCTGTGCAAGACAAATGGAGACAGCAACATTCTACTTTAATTCCAGTTATGCTACTTTCCACATACCTAGGAAAAAATCTCTTGTACAAGCACTTCAAAAAATTTATCCTATCTATAATGAAAAAGTCTTAACTATTCTCTCTAAAGTGCTCTAATATAAATGATCTAAATCTGATCTGCAATAGATTGGCAGAACCACAATAAAATGTGATACCTCTGCAACAAATGACAACAGCCCAGAGAACAAGAGCGATTCTATAAAGAACTCCAGAACATGCTACATACTGCACATGGGTGCCTGGGTATTCAGAATAATTAAGAATGAAGTTTGGACAAAGCTACTGCAAAGGAAAGCAATTTGCATCAAAACCCCATCTTGTGAACAACCACAGCTGAACAAGGTAAGCAACAGTATTGTGTTTTCTTCCCCATGCCACACACACAGAGTTTATTTTATATCTGTGTACCTGTATTTGAATTGGAGTTTTTTAATTATTTCCTTCATTTTGTCCACCTGCTCTCGACTGGCTGGCACCTTTTCTGTAAAATCAACATTCCGTTTGTCATCTGCATATGGTAGGAAAATGATGTGGAAACCTACACAGAAGAGAGAGGACAATTATGCAGAACCATCACTTCAAAACAGTAATTTACGGGAAAGACCAAGATGCTTATCAGCTAGGTCTGATGACTCCTCAAACTAGCTACTATATCGTTGTAAACAACAGCAATCCATAAAACCTCCTAGTACTTACAGCATGACACCCAATCTCAATGTATATAACCATCATTACTAATGGCTTTTGAAAGAGATTCAAACTAAATGCATAATTAAGAGCTGAAAACTGGTTGCCTGCTTTTTATACTGGAGATCAACTTATGTACACTCCCCATCTTTCACTGGATCAGAGCTTGAAAAAGGCTTGTTTGAAAATTAACGCCCACATTTTATTTCTGAAATGCTTTACATTGCACACAAGCAGTGTTATTCCCCCACTTTACATCCTCCCCAGAAGAGGACTTTACAGTTAAGGAGGTGAGAAAGTGGAAGAGAGCAAAAGGCTGCTTTTGTTCCCTGATTATCCCCACTCAGCTGCTACAGTGTGAGGCTCGGTATGCGAGATTATTTATTTAAGGCTTTAAAATGTATCCAAGGATTCAATAAAATTCAGGGAAAGACATCCCGCCTAGTCAGCAAACAGAAAAAAGGGCCTTTAATTTTTAGGTCAGTTACCTGGATCTGCTAAAAAAGTAGGAGGCAGGAAAGTACTGTAGTCATGTTACACCTGAGCAAGCACTGATGCAAATGGAGTTTTAAAAATAGATTCAACATCAGATGCTTACAATGACAAAACTGAAGAAAAGGGACATTGGAAAGCACTCTCCCCAGTTCTAAGGGAAGCAGCACCAAGATTATTTTTACACAATACAGGAGGCTATTATGCTGACTGCATCCAGTCACACAGGGACAGGCAGCACCTCTTCCCATACCTGGAGGGGCTACCTGCACTTTCTCATTGTCCACCTCTTCCTCCTGGGGAACCAGAGCCACGAAGGAAGGGGGAATGTTGCGGCGGGGAGTGTATCTGCACAGTGCCATCACCTCCCTCTCCAAGCATTTCATCAATAAGGCATTAAATAGCGTTGTACTCCCTGTAAAGACAAGACTGTATTGGTCAGATGGACAGCTTCACTCCTTTGTTCAGGAATGTAAGCCTAGATATAGACTGACTATTAGTAAGGTGTTTGATTCAGGAAACTGCTAAGCTGGAGAAGCTAGTGTAAAGGTTCTTCTCTAGTCAGATACTGTAAAGCATCCAGTCATAACTCAGTGCTCTTCATTCACTGGTAGATTGAGAAGCTGGAGTTTTTTCTTTACTATCGCAGCTTGGGATAGATTAATACTATATTTCTAGATAAGCAGACTTACATGCACATGTAAAAAGGGGAGAAAAAACAGTCCTAAGCATCCCCTCCATCTCTCCTTGCAAGCTCAGAAAGTGCTGCTAGTTCAACCATACTTCCCAAGTATTGTGTTTCCACTCCAAGCTGATATGGACTTTAAAACAGCAATTATCTTCACTGGTCTGGGGTTTGGTTTTGGGCTTGTTCTGGGTTTTCCTAACCACCTTTGCCTTCTTTTCAGGTACTAGGATCTTTCATGAATGACAAAACCAAATATTTTGGGACTACATCTGCATAGTTTGATTAGTTGCTTGTCATGATGGATGAAAACATGAAGCCAAGTTGGCTCTTCTGCTATTCAAGAAAACAAGAATTAACTGCAGCTGAGAGGAGTAGTAACAGTTAATTCTATACTTTTTAACATTAGCAAGTTTTTTAGTTAGACAAAGATTTTACACTAAATTATTCCCACTCAAACAAACACACTATGAATCATTTGATTACCCTAATGCAAGGTGGTGAATCTTCTCTTGCCATCTTTACTTACCACTTACTAGGGACTCCTCAGGATAGATGAACTGCGAGGGCCTGACATGGTGGTGCTGTTTGAGCATTGAAAGTGGTTTGAAGCCAATCAGAAACAAGCCTGGAGACTCAAATCGTTTTATTTCTTCTGTTTCCTCTTTCTCCAGCACAATCTGCCGGTTTCCATATGTCTAAGCCAGGGAAGGAAGAGCAAATAGTAGTGCTGCCAGCATGAAAAAAACAACTGCAGTGGAGAGGGGAGGAGGGGTTGGGAAAAGGATGCAATTGTTGTCTTCCACTATTGAAAAGCAGGTTATAGACAAGACAGAGCAAACTCTCATCATTAGTGCACACTGAAATGGCAAGTCACAGTCTGTGACATTATCCCAAGGGAATGCCACCCCACATTAGCAAAATGCACTTTCCAAAGACAATGGTTAAGCCCTGGCACAGAAAGGCTGTCACATCTCATCCTTGGAGTTCTTCAGAGCTGT
Source organism: Aegotheles bennettii (assembly GCA_013398125.1). Classification (NCBI taxonomy): domain Eukaryota; kingdom Metazoa; phylum Chordata; class Aves; order Caprimulgiformes; family Aegothelidae; genus Aegotheles; species Aegotheles bennettii. The sequence continues at coordinate 249,069 of VZRW01001040.1, read as the reverse complement.
CCCAAACAAATTCTGAGTGACCCAATCTGGTTTTGTGAGTCTTGCTCTGGGCTGGGTTGGACCAGACATTTTCAGAGGTTCTATCTCATTCTAAACTTGCTTCAGCAGATGCACATCAGCTACCTACCCATGGCAGAAACAGGGACTGAGAAACAACATTTTTGAAGCATCACTCATACATGATACAAACGAAAACATAATGTAGTCCAGCTGCTGAAGTTAAACATCAGGGCTTAACGCTCAGCTTTCTGTTTATCTCCTCTACTTTATTTACAGAAAGTAATGTCCAGTAAAATAATATTTAATCATAAGACAACAACTTTAAGAGCCTTTGGCATGGAAGGACACACAAAGTCCACTTGTGACAATATACCTAGCAGCTGCATATCCTGCTTTGGAATAAGGCTGTGCCTGAACAGAACATGACATTCAATCTACATCAGCTAAATTATCAGGCAGGAAGGCAAAGCAAAGAACAATGCAACAAAAAACAAAGATAATATGCTTTTTTTGTTTGTTTGTTTGTTTGGAAAAGAGCTCAAACACCTTCCCCCCCCTGTGCTTCATACTTGCATGCTTAATAAAATGGACAAAATCTGTTTCTAATGAATAAAAAGATAACACCACCAGACATGATAGCATAAGGCCACATAAAGTCAGGCTCTGACAACCTGGTTCTGCCTGACAGGAAGACATGACCTGTGTTCCTGAGGGCACTTCCACTAGCGGCTATGCTTTCCCTTGACAGTCATGCCAGAGGAACAACCCACTCTCACTCTGCGTAGCTTACCAAGTGAGCAGGCTAACCCCAAGGGTGTGCAGATGTAAGTACTTCTGCATCTGCTCTTGTAAGTGGAATACAAACAAAAGCAAAAAGAGAATCAGCATCTCCCCCACACATCACAGAGACAGGAAAAAGTAGGCACATAATCAGTATGTTACCTGAGCCCTTTTTGTGTCACTAGGCAGGAGCAAGCTGCCTGTTTTTCCATTAAATATCCTTGTTTTTGTTTTAACTGGTTCATTAGTTTCCCGATAAAGCTTCACTGGATAAGGCTTATAAGCTTTTCGAATAAGGTTGTAAACGCCAACAGAAAGTGACAGATCTTTGTTCAGATACAGATTTAACCTGTGTAAAAAAAGCACATACATAACTGAGACTTCCACAAGATCACTTGTGCAAAATAAAGTAATTTCAGATAACTTATTTCCTCTGACCTCCTCCTATTCTCCTGCGCCAAAATCACATGTATCTCTGGAAACACACTATTATTCAAGTCATAATCTCACTTGTATAAAAACATTCTTGCAATGCTGTCACTTCGGATCATAAAAACAATTTGAACACAAATAATTTACCATATTTCTTTCACCTTTTTTTCCACTCAGAAGGGCAGCTATGCTCAAGCAGAGCACAGGACAAGTTCACAATTGGCTACCCCACTTGTCCTTAGTGCAATGTGACCTCTGAATTCACAGAGCTGTTCACACAGAAGGCAAAATTCCCCAAAAGAACTCCATCAAGACAAACAATATCACAACTTAAGAAAGAAATTATCAGAATTTAGAGAAAAGAAATCAGAAGTAAAGGTTTAAAATCAGAGGTAATCTTCAAGTTCTGAGAGCAGAACAGTGAATTACTGTGAATGTTACTGCCTCTCCTGTAAAAGGTATCACTGGTAACAGGATTCGTCCTGCTTAATTGTAAGAAAACTTGAGGAACATTCCCAGAAGAGGAAAATAAAACTGTGAGCAGAAGCAAGAATGCCAGTGACAACCACTCATGTTGGGATTTTTTTTTTTTATCTATTAAAAAAACACTAGGCTGTGAAGTTCATTCCCTTACTGTTCTTCCACATCACTCTGCTATGAACTCACTGAATAAAAAACCCATCTGTTACGGAGTACGTGGTTCCAAAAATACTTCCTGTCTGCTTTGTCAAGATCTCTTTAATCTCTCTGTAAGCATCTCTAATCTTCCAGTAAGAGATCAGAAATACCAAGGCTGTGTGAATACCAAGAGCCTAGACAGATTGGTCACATATTAACTATTTAATAATGGGCCAAAATACCTACCAGTCACATTGAGGTGAAATTTTTCTAAGTTAACGCTAGTAAGAAAAACCTCATTTCAATCAGATTTCACTATAAAATAACCATTTTACATGTTGCAGATTTTTTGTAAGTATTTTACGTGGCAGTGATGTCATTTTTTGAAAAATGACCATTTCTGGCCAAGCTCAATACAGAAGATGTCACGCAGAAGAAAAACGGAGGCCTAACTTCACTCTCCACTCTTTTCATCCATCATGGACAAATATCCTTGGAAGCTACAGAAGAAACACCCATCTTGGACTGAGGAATTTAGGAATATAAGCACTGATGCCTTTATAGACAAATCATTTCAGAAGAGAGAGGCGAGATGCAGTCTAAAAACAACACCAGGTTTCTCCATTGAATGAAATACCATAACCAGGCACAAACCTGACTAAAGTCCGCTTCTTTGTCTCCTTTGCTCGTACTTTCTTCATGAGATGCTCCAGTTTCCCTGACTCCTCAGGTTGGATCCCAAGGTCCTCATCCTCTGCTATGTTTATGATATCCCTGTAGAACAAAGAGATATCGAACCCTCCAGGCTTCTTCAAGTGCATCAAGTCCAAGATGATGCCTAGAAACAGAGTAAGAGATAGGAGGAGGATCACAGAAACTGTTTGGGTTTTTTCTCACATCTGCATGTTTCTCGGCACTCTCTGATTTCTCTATCTAAACAAGAATTTAAGCAAGAATAAGCTCCAAATTGTCACCAGATGTGGAAGTTTCTAGGGAAAGAGGCAAAAGACATTCTTCAACTTCAGTCAAAAAAATGTAGCACAGAAAATGTTTCCTCCCTAATTAAGAATCTGGACAACATTGTGTATGTAACAGCACTGATAAACTCCTTGAAAACATAATCTTACCTCAGGCATAGAGGGAAGCAATGAGCTCAGAAATTCCCCTTTCCCAGTTATGAGGGCTAATGGATTAAGGAAGCCTCACAGCTTCTAGATCCAGCACATCTGCTAAACTACAGAAACACTGGTTATCTATCCCAGCTACACGGTTGAACTAATGAAGCATTTGCTCTCTAGTCTCTGAGCTCAGGTTGCTGTTTCCTCAGCTAATCCAAAACGGAACCATTAAAGTAATTTTCCTTTTGTGCTGATTCCCTTCCTGGAAAATGGTGGAACAATGCAGTAGAGTTCATTTTCCACAGCCCTCTCAAGCCCTGATTTGTACTATCAGAGTAGAAAAAGAGATCCTAGAAAACGTTAGCTGTTGGATACCAGATTGGATAACAGATTTTCTAATTCAGATTAGATATCAAATTTCTAATTTAGAAAGCTTCAGAAAGATTACCCAGTTCTGATGATTTTACATTCTTTTTCTATCACAAACTTGCAATACAGTTAACATCTGCTGCAAGGACATATCAATTTTATTCCACCTGAAATTAAACGGGAAAATAATGACCTGTGTCTCTCAGATCACCAGCTCTGGTCCGGGCCAGCTTGGCTTTAGCGCTGTCATTGGCATGAGGGTCATCCTCGTTGGTGAAGAGCATGATCCTTTTGTGGCTCAGCCTGACTCGGATATCACTGAAGAGATTGGAGCAGGCCCAGAGTGCTTCACCCAACGAATAGTCAGCATTGTGGCCAAAGGTCTCACGGAAAAGTACTCGTCCTTCATCTCCCCTGTATTGGTCCAGCTCTAGAACGCGCTTTGCACCTAGGGGGGATAACAGCACTCACATGCAGTAGGAATTACTTAAAGAAGTATTGCAAACTCTTGTAAATATTAACCAAGGGTCTCTTGCAGCTGATGTCTGAGTAACGTCCCCTAGCACCTCCATGGCCGTGCCCCTCCAACACCTGGCTGAGAAAATTGTTCAGCATAGCTTAACGTTTGCAATATTGCAAACTGCTTACCACTTGAAAGCAACTACTAGGGCCATGGGGACACAAAGTGCCCTGGCACCAACGCAGGGCTCTTCCTGCTGAAGGAGGGAAAGAGGCAAGGATCGAAGGATAGCAAACCCTCTACACTGAAAGGACAAGTGCTCAGCAGGAAGGGTAAAAATTGCACCTGCTGCAGAGGCACAGCAGACTGCTGCGCCACCCGAGAAAGAAGAGCCTGAAATACATCCTGCACCTCCCATGGCACGTTGGGAAGGTGGAGAATCCCTCCGACTCCCTTGCCCCTCCTGTCAGATACAATCAGCCCAGAGGTCAGATGCAGCCCATAGATCACCTGAGCACAGCAATGTTCAGAGCAACCAGCTCTGTGGACTCCAGCCCAACTATGACCCCTTTTCACTGTCTAACAGCAGATTCTCCTTTCTCCCATAACTCTACAAAGGGAGACAAGCTTTCATTTTTCAGCATCTGCATTCTGCAGAGCTTATTCCTTCGTCTTTCACTCAAATTCCACAGTGCTTTTGAAATTTCATCTGAAAATGTCTTCCCCCCTCATTTACTATTTTGTTTTCATCTCCTCAGCTATCATTTAATTAAAAGAATAAGTGTTCATAATTATGTACTGTAAAACAACCAACAACAGTATTTCTTCCTTCTCCAGAGCACGCTGCACTCCAGGGGCAGCAAATACACAATTATCTTCCTTTTTAACAACACCCACCTTTCACCTGCACTGCCTTTATCAGCACAGTGAAGCTACTGCCTCTAACACAGGGAAAAGGGCAAGCAGGTAAGGAGGAGGAAAAAGGATGGCAAGAAGCCCAAGGCACTTGCTGCCAGAAAAGGGAGAAGAACCCAAAGCGGTCTTGTCGGGTCCCCATCATAATTAATTCTGAAACTATGACAAGGCACAGTTCTTTCAGGAGAACCCCATGTGTTACTAAACCTGCACCTCCTAGTTGAAGAAAATGAAATCGAAGCTCCTCAGAGACAAAGGCTAGCAGACAAACCCCCCCACAAGACTCCTTGCTCTCAGGGAATTTGTCACCACTGGCACGCATTCTTTGCACCACTCCTACTACCTTTTCCAATTCAGCAACTTGCACCTGTTACCAAGCAGATGCCAGGTAACTCTAAGAAAGCCTAAGAAAATGGAAGAGCTAAACCAAGAATTGCAAAACTGATTATGAAAATAAGAGATGGAACACCCCAAACAGGTTAACACCTTGGACAACCTGTTCTAGCTGACCCTGCATGAGCAGGAGGGTTGGACAAGATGACCACCAGAAGCCCCATCCAACCTCAGCCATTCTGTGATATCAGCTGGAAACCGTGGTGCCTGAGCATGCACACACTTTTCTGAGTGTGGCAGACACAAGATGGGCTTTCAAGAGTTCTGTGGAGATCCCCTCAGGTTTAGCAGACAGCAAGTGAACCACCACGTTAAAATAGAAGACAAGACATAGGAAAGGGATCTGAACCAACTATAACACTAAAAGCTAAATTCCCATTAAGTTTCTAAGCTTTCAATAAATTAAAAAAATCTCTTCCCTCTCTCCCAATGCATCTCAGTAATGGGAACTTTTTTGTGCATCTGATACCTCTTTGTTTTCAGACAGAGCAGTTACTGACTGCTACTACAGACTCCCCTACTCCATCTTTCTACATAACCTTTGCAACCCTTCACCGCCTTTACCTGGATTGTCCAGCTCCTGAAGAACATAGACGTGCTTGAAATCCGCCGAGTTCTTGTTCTTCTCTGTGCCGTAGAACACGACGCTCAGCAGGTCCCTGTCACTGCTGATGATTTTGCTGGTGTACACGTTCCGGATGCACTGGAAAAAACGCACACGGGTCAGGATATGGAGAAACCAGCGCAGTTTGGGTGCAAAAGCTTTGTCTTTGGCAGTCAGCAGTTTGTGTGAGTAGGCTCTAGCAAAGCGAGGAACCGTAACAGATGCTTCGAGCTGAATTTCACCGGGAGAATTCGGGATCCTGTGTTTCAAGGGATTGTTTTCCGCACGCAGTCTCGGATGTGTTCCATCCCTTTCCACGAGGAAGATCGCGGACGTTCCTTAAAAACACCACCTCCCCACGGACACCGCCCCCACGGGGCCCGGGCAGGGCCCGCCGGGAGCAGCTGCCCCCGCACCGCCCCGCAACCCGCGCTCCCGGGGCGGCCTCACCTGGACGGTCATGTCGAACGGAGACACCTCGGCCCCGCCGCACTCGAACATGGCCTTGGAGGCGTCCACCAGGAAGATGAGGCTGTCCCGCCCCGCGAACCGCCCGTCCCCTGCGAGCGGGGGAAGCAGCGGTAGCAGCGGCCGCTCAGCCCCCGCCCGCC
>VZRW01001040.1:225456-241896 GCA_013398125.1 Aegotheles bennettii | reverse complement strand
CTCCCCTCCCGCCGGACCTGGGCCGCCTCGGTGGGCTCAAAGCGTTGCTCAGCTCTGCGGCGAGGGCGAGCGGGGCTCCCGGCGCCCCGGCCGGCAGGAGGGGCGAGCCCGGGCGGGAGGGCGAGCTGGAGGGAGGCCTCTGCTGCTGCTCCCAAGGGTGCTGCCTGTGACGGCTCCGTGCTGGGGGGAGGCCGGCCGGGCTGGGCTCTGGGCGGCCGGTGGGGCACAATTCACCACCTGCTTCCAGAGACCTCGCAGAAGGTGGCTGTAGGTCTCACCAACACCGTGTGAGTTTCCAGCTCAGCCCCGGGCTGGAGGTGAGGAGGAAACTTGGTTTTTGCTTGGCGTTTTGGAAGCACAGAGTAGGAACAAGAGGAGAGTGGTTTGTGCCTGTCGGGTGCAGGCTCTGGCCCATGTCAGAGCAGCAGTGCCTGAGGACGAGACTTCTCAACAGGCTCCGCAGCTGAACAGATGGCCCCTTGTAATCTTGTTTTGCAGGTCGTTGGCGTTTGCTTCCCTCATCTACCCCACGAGGAGAGTCCGTGCTTTCCTCTGAGCTTAAAACCAAAGTCCAGATAATTAGTAGCTTGAGATTTCATACACATCAGTGATAAGCTTGCAAAGTTGAGAAGAAAATATTACAGAGATCATGTGTGAGGTGCTCCGTTAGCCAGACAGCAACAGCAACTCTGGGAGCTGTGTGTTTGCCTTACTGGATAACCTCAAGGCTTTCTGTGTGGTCAGAGTTGCTTCTGCCATAGCCCTCAGGGAAGTAACTTTTTACCTGTTAGTTCATAACACCCATGTTTTATCTTGTGCCAAGAGTTATAAATGTTAAGATACAGATTACATGTGTGCGTGATTCACCCGTGTTTGACTCGAATAGATTTTAACCAGTCTCATTTCAAAGTGCTGGTCCGTGCAGAGACTTGTACAGAAATAGGTTGCCACTATATGTATCTCCACATAGAGATCTTCGTATAGATCAGGTGAAGGCTTTTTAGCTCTCTTCTTACCCACAAAGTCCATGTCGGGGTCTTGTAGCTTTCTGAATGTCCACATGAGAACACCTAGTGCACAGCCTCATTTTTAGTACTTTATATGCTATCCAAACAACAGCTTTAAAACTTTGTGCCCGAGATATGGTTCGGTGCTAAATTTCTAGGAGTCTGAGTGATGAAAAGGAAAACTTAAATATCTGAACATGTCTCTCGGCAGTGTGGGAAGTGCTGCTCGCTGGTGCTGCCCGGTAACTAGCGGAGTTCAGGCGTGTTCATGGAACAGGGCCAACCAGGCCTGCGTGGTCACGGTGATAATGCAGACTGCAGAATATTTGGAACTATGTGGGTACAGCGCCTGGATTGTCCATAAAACACATCATTGCTTGTTCCTTTTTTCCTTCAAGTTAAGTATCTTCTGTGCATTTACACCCAGCTCTGTCACACCTCCAGATTATTTTAGAAACCGCCTCAGAGCAAAGTGATGGAGACAGTACTGTTCTTGCCTCACGTACACACTTGTTTTTTCTTGGAGAACAGCAAAAACTATTGCTGCTTCTCTGTACATCAGCTTTCAGATGGCCAATAAGCTATTTTTCCATTTATTTTGTCACTGATGTTCATTAACTGCACCTACATCATCAGGGAAAGTCATAGAAATTGAAGGGCAAAGGATTTCTTGGATGATTTGGTGCTAAACATTTGTCATTTCTACTTCTAGTATTCTTTCCATAGGTGCCAACTTGGATTGAAGCAATGCTTTTGCTTTGAGTGATAATTCGGCGACGTCGCCTATATTGAAATACGTGTCTTTTGGAGAGAAGCAGCTAATACAACAATTGATTGTGCTAAAATCAATTGCTCAAAAAGAGACGCTCAGATCCCCCTGCCAGCGGGGGGTGAATCCCTACTTATGGGGCTGAGCACTGCGAGAGCATCACCATGTGGTGTCTTCAGTCATGCTAATAGGATCCAGAGGTATTATGGCTTATGTCAGTGCAGCACTCAAGGATCAGCTCTCGCCACTAAACATTTCCTAACTTTTTCAGTATTAGTTCTCTCCATTGTCAATCAATGATGAACCTGGAAGTCAGAGCTAGAAGTCAGTACTGCTCATACCAGGCTCTTACCAGACTGAGTGCTGCCCCTTGGGCACATCTTCACTTTTCTTGGCAAGTTTACTCTTTTTCTACTCGGACTACTTTTGTTCTTCTTAGTTTTCTATGAGTTTCCTGTAATTTTTCAGTGAATATTTCTATTCTAAAGGATACATGACCAAATATTGTAGCTCATTTGGCTTTGATATGAGAAGTGGTGTGTCTGATTTTTGTGTGCTGTTGCTCTACACACATCTTCTCTACAGGTACTGTTTCTTTTCTCTCCCCCATTCTCGGTCTGTGAGTCTACATTTGTCTGTCCCACTACATGATCTAATAATAATAGATATTAACCTCAACACAGTGAGATTTCTGTTTTCAGGATAGAAAACATAATCCACCTGATTTTTTGAAGTCTAGAGAGGAAAACAGAATAGTTCAGCTTGCAGTGCTGATTTTGAAGTAGATGACCAAAGGCAGAGAAATCTTCAAGGAAGATTAAAATCCTATTGAATCATGTGTTTAAAGAAAAACGTCTTGCAGCTCTCAAAGTTCTCCTGTCCTGTAATGGAGGTTATTGCTCACGTGACTCATGGAATGGGTAGGAGCTTAGTTTGCCACAGCAGCTTTGCTCGGTGTAGTATAAATTAGAGCTGACTGGGAATACATATCAGTTGAGATTTTTAAGTGGTGCCTTCAGCTCTAGGGATGTAACAGCCCAGAAGGAATCATAGCAAAAGGTAACTGCTAAAAGGAGGTACCTTCTGCTTTGTTCCTTTTCTACAGCCCCAGCGCATTACTCTGCTTCTCCTCCCATTCTGAAGAGTTTTGAATTGCTCCAGAGTGACATTCCATCAGCTTCAGAGCATTTGCTAGGGATTTCACTAAAATCGAGTGCATTACCCTCCCCCAGTCTAGCCTACTTCTTGTCTCTCTCGGCACCTCAAGGAGAAGGGAACTGAAGCGGCCTCCACATTTTCCATTAGTTTTTTTGCTTCCGTCGAGCACCCTGGATAGCACATAGGAAAAAGTGCTTGATTAATTAGGATAGTTTTCAATTCAAAAAGGGCAGAAATCTTAATGGATTGGCCTAAGGAAATTGTAGCAATATGCAAAGCAATGCGTTGCTAGAAATACCCATGCTGGTTGACCAAATTATATTGACTCCAGTTCCACAGGAGACCAGTTCGCTACTTTTTGGGGGTCTTTTAGGGTCTTCTGGGGCTTGCATATCCATTGCAGAGCATAGATACATTGTTTAAAATATGAACCTTCCTATTATTTCTCTGTTTTACAGCTCAGGAACAGGTTCTTGCGCTGAGGGATGGATGGCCCAAGCTCTGAATGGGCTAAACTAAGTGCTCGTCTCCTTATAGAATACCTTCAATTCTCAGAACTCTTCTGCCCTTCAGTCTAATAATTTGGATTAATATGCAAACGCCACTTTCATTTGATATTTAAAATGCACAGGAATAAACCATGTTGTGTGGCCTTCAAGATTAACAAATGAGCTGTGCCAGTAAAATAGACTGGCGAGCATCTAATCTCCCTTCTTCTTGGCCTTCCAGATAAATACAAACATGGAAGTTATCCTGTGTGAATATACTCTAAAATTATATGGGCTTGCTTGTTTCTTTCAAAATACCCTGGTATCTTAACAATGACAATTAACTACTTCATTCTGCACATTCCTGTGACTAAGCTGAGAGTCCGGGAATTGTTTAATGCATTTAAATGTTGTATTTTTCTCACAGGTTTCTGGTTCATGTAAGCACCATGAAAGTATGTGAATGTTGTAAAGAAAAGTAACAGCAAATAAGAAACTTGTTTACTTGCCAGATGATACTCTGCCTCATTCAAACAATTTGAATCTTTGAGATGCTTAAACACACAGATCAATGCTGAATTGGCATTTCTTCCTGAGTTCTAGTGAGTGTTTTCAGGAAAGATCCATGTAAGCACCTCAGCAAGTAACAAAAAAAAAGACCTAAAAGTCAGGTATGTGATCAGATTTCCGAAGGCTGACAGGCTGTCACCCTAAACTTTCACAGATACAACACGGTGACTTTCGCGTCCAGGTTTGTGGTCTGTGACAAAGGCGAGGTAGCTTGACTTGCATGAGCTCATAATGGAAGCAGATCAAATTGAATTGCTTCACGTCTACTTCAGGCTGAGATTGCTCACAGGCAATTACTGCGGGACACCTGATACCTGGTAACTTGGCTGTGTGCGATAATTGTTGTGTGATTGTGCACATCTAAATTTGCAACACACTTTCCTGCTCAACAACCCTCTGTCCCTTGAAATACTCAAACTCTCTAGGCATCTTGCTTTTTTCCTGTTTTAGCTGAATGAACAGTAGATCCCATTGGGACATTCCTGTTCTGCATTATATGCGTGTGCATAATTTGGATTAGCTTTGCTGTAGGTATTGAGTGAATGGTAAAGCCTGCAATTTAAAGGCTTTTGATCAAGCAGAAATTACTGGGGAATCAGACGTTTTTGTACAGTTACAGACAGCCTCAGGTTATGAGCAGATGTGTTGGTTTTGGTGGCAGTACCAGCATATCATTCTCCCCACATTGCAGTGTGCCACGGGAGTTTGGAGTGTTGTGGCAAGGAGTGGAAGAGCATGGAACACGATGATGTCTGCCAGTATCCCAGATGACATATGCAATCCCTTCTTCTAGACCGCTTAGCTGTCTACGGGACGTAAGCTCCACTGCACTGTAGGATGATTTAGGGAGGCTTCCCTGGCAAGCTTGACTTCATTTATTAAGCTGGACAAAGCTGCCAGAAGCAGCTTTGTTGGAAAGTGTCACTGCAAGGCCTGGATACAACTTGTGCCTTAGCACTGCTACAACAATACTGTGCTTATCCTCTCACTTGGGCAGCTGGCTGTGGAAACAGAGCAGTGCCGATCCTTGCTTGGTCATACTGCTGGGGCTGGTACATGTATCAAGCCTTTAGAGGCTGCAAGCAGTGTATTTTGTGTATCGTGGACAGTGTCGAGCTGAAGGCAAGACGTGTAAATCCTTAGCACAGGCTGCCCCAATTGCTTTACGTGAGCTCATCAGGAGTGGCACTGGTTGTGAGCTGTCACCTGTTCTGTGCAATGTCTGAGTTTGAGAGAGGGCAGGGGTCATATAGAAGGATCACCAACAAGAAGCAAAACTTCAGGAAGAAGTATCCATGAAGGTCTATGCAGAACCTCTTACATGATGCAGTAGACAAACATCATGGAGGTTCTTGCTGAGCAGCAGGAAAGGGAGGTGCCCGTATTCCTCAGAAGCTGGAGACCATTGACTTATTCCTCTGTTGGTCAGTTTGGAGTTGAGATGACAACAGCCAGCTGTGCAGCATGGGAAACTGCAGCAGCATACCAAGAGTTCTTGGTCCTGGATGTCTCTGGGTGATATGTATATGGCCAGTAGTGGCAGGTTTCTTAGGCACAGGACTACCCACGGTGTTGTTGTTGGAGGGGCTTGCGTTGCCTCTGACCAAGCACAGTCCACAAGTGGCAGAAAGGGATTTTATTTCGTCTGCAGCAGGCTGGAGAGCTACCATGGCTGCCTTATTGTCATCAGTACTGCAGATCTGGCATGTGTTTTCCACCATGCCAGCCTGGTTAATGTCTTACAGGAGCCAAGCAAAAGTATCAGGTCAGCAGCTCTGTTAAGATCATCAAACCAGTGCTTGGCACAAACTGACCTAGCAGACAGACCTGCCTTGTGAAGACAGGCAGCTTCACTTGCCAAGAGCTGTTCTGTTATTGTCCTGGCAGTTGCTGCCTGTTGTTGTCTACGGATTTTGTGTGTAGCAGCCAGCGAGGAGCCCCTCAGGGCTGGGCTCCAGTCTAACATAAAGTCCCTTTCCTGATTTCAGTTTGGGGTTTGTTCATACAATCAGAGAATTGCATTGGTGGAAAGGGACCTCTGGAGGTCTGGCAAGATCAGGCAAGAGCAGATTCGTCAAGGGTCTAAGCAGCTGAGTTCTGTGTATCTCCAGGGGTGGAGATCCCATGTGCTTTCTGGACCCCTCCGCAGTGTTTGACCACCTTTGTGGTAATTTTTTTCCTCTTCTTACTGTATTGGGAATTTCCCACTTTCCAGCTAGCACCCATTGCCTTTCACTCTGCACCTCTGCGTAGAATAAGGCTTCCTTTCCTCCATACACATTAGGTAGTCACATGCAGCAGCAAAGACTCTTGGTCTTCTCTTCTTGTGGCTGAACAGACCAGTTCTCTCAGCGGCTCTTCAATACACCAAGTGCTCCAGCCCAGTATGTCAGTGTCTTGTGTCCACTTCTGGATCCCCACAGTTACAAGGCACTCCAGATATGGTCTCACAAGTGTCGAACAGGGGGAAAGAGTCACCTCCCTTGAGCCACTGGCTGCAGTCTTGCTAGAGCAGCCCAGTGTGTGGTAGCCTTTGCTGTGATGATCTTTTCAAGCAGGTGTTGTAATTGCACGAGCAGGTTCCCAGCGGCACCTGAGACTGTCAGCATCTGCTATAAATCTTTCGCCCGCTCTCAGAATGAAGGTGCAAAGCAGCGGCTGTGGAAAGCAAGCCTTTCATCATTGTTTGCTGAAGTGTGTGTGAAAGTAAATATTAAGATGTTCTTTTTCCATCTAGCATGCAAAAGGGCAGATACAATTCTTGTATATGCTGCCTATGAAATGGTTTGTTTCTCTGCCCTGAAGGATGAAGTTCAAGTTTCTAATGGAAAATGGTGATTTATTGTGTAGTAATTTACTAACAGATATGCAGAACACTGCAAAGCTGAGCAGTAGAGCCTGTCATAGGCCAGCAGCTGAAGTCAGGGCAGTGCATTATACCCTGCCTCTCATGTTGCTGATGAGCCTTTGGTGTCACTGGTTTCTGGCAGCTCTAGAGTGCAAGGCAAAAGCTCTGATGGGGAAGGTGTGGAACCAGGGCCAGAGGATCGAGGACAGCATGGGACACTAGAAAGGGGCAGCAAATGCTCCTGAAATGTTGCAACAGGCTGCTCTGCTTCTTTCATCATTGCTGCTGTCTTTTGGCCTTCATCCTACTCCATGCCTACGTTTCTGTGCAATGGGTTGACAGTGAATATGCTCACTGCCTGGCTGTGATCCATGGTAGTGACAGATCAGTCCACCTACTTCAAAATTGTGTGTGCTTGCTTCGACTGATGTCTCGGTTGTCACAACAGCCTTTTCCCTGCCTCCACTCTTACAGGATCCTCATGTGAAGCAAGTATCTATCTGTGCCTATTTTTGCCTCAGACTTGAGCAGAAACAATATGGTAGTGATTGTTTATTCCTTACTCGGACATGTAAACATCTTTTTCTCAGAACTCTTGAAGGATTCTCTTCATCACTTTTGTTCCTGCTTTACCCAGTCCTGATGGTGACAGAAAGTTGGTTTTGCCCAAGAGAAAGAACTCGTGAAGATCTACTGCTGCTTCCAAGTAACATATTCACTCCTAGCATTCACAGACCAAAGCAGCCCTGACAGAGGAGTAGGAAGAGATAAATACCTCAAGACCAAGCATTTGAATAAAACATTTTAAAAAAGACCACAGATCTGAGGCTGCATTTAAAGGAGGAGGATAATATCTAGACATAATGGCCCAGAATTCGGGAAGCAAGAAGGCTAGCTTTGGGAGACCTGAGGCTGGTGTGATGCAAACAGATGGTGTCCAAACCAGAGCAAAGTCTGTTGGCCAAAAGTTAACCCATCAGCGCCTTCTTAACAAATTTTTACTAGAACAGTGTCCCTGATGTTCAGGTGGCTTTTTTAACCATGTCTACAGTGTTTTTTATCTAGCTCTGGGAAACCTGCAGATGGACTTTATCAGATCATCACATTCTGGTGTGTAAAAGCTGAACAGTAAAACCAAAATATCTTGGAAGAGGTGGTGCTTGGATATAAGGGATAGTGGTGTGGGAAGTGGTCTGCTGGGGCAGAGTGCTTCTACATGGAGGCAGACTAGAAGGATCAGGCGCCGGCTGCATGCAAGCAGTAGCTATAGCAGAGGAGCACTCAGTCTACTGTTTGGGTTCAGGAGAATACTAAATACTGGTATTCACACAGTTTTTCTTTTCTAAATCCACTTTTTTGGGTATTGTGCATCTTACTTGGCAAAATAGTTATAGCTCATCTGTCGTGGCACACTGTTGATGTCTACACCTTCACAAAGGGGGACAGTACCAGGAATCAGGCCTTTAGGTTATGATATATAAAATAATTGAGCCTAGAGCAGAAATAGCTGGTGACCCTTTGAAGACAGGTTTGATCTTGGGGTTGTGAACACAGAGGAAGTTAGGTTTCACACTTCTAGGGAACTGGAAAAGCATCTTGGAAGGGACTTTTTCCCTAAGACACAATGATGTTATCAGTTTAGTGGTGCCTGAAGCAAGTCTTTGCTGCTGTGTTCTATGAAACCCACAATTTTATAACTTATATTAATTTCAACCCTGTACTTCTGCCCCCCAACTCCTACTTAAATTGTTAATTTTTAAGGGCAGGGCAAGGAAACCATGGAATAGATTATAGAGAGTATCACCACAGATCGTATGTTCAACTCTGATCTCTCATCGGGTACTGAAAAAGAAAAGTGAACACTCTGTGCTGGCTAACTTGCCTGCAATTATGAAGTCAGTGTAACATTCAACTCTTCTGATCCTGACTGAAGACTCTAATTTTAGGAAAAGGTTTCTTTTCTTGTTCTGTAGGCAGAAGTCCGAGGAAAGTAAGCACGGGCAGGATAGGATGGCATTGGCACCTGTGCATGCAGGAGGAAAAAAGTACAGCAGTAGTGTGGATGGAAGTAGTTAATTTAAAAGACAGTTATTTTGTTTCTTTAGAAGTAACTCTGGAATGAAATCTTTGGTATTACTGTCATGGTGAAATAATAATCATGGTTCCAAAGTGATTGACAGAAAGTAGGCTGAAATCCAGAAAATACGTTGCTAATAACTCTTCTTTTCTTTGCATACAGGGAAACAGCTGGATGGCATCTGGTAAGTGACTAGATTTAAATTGCATAATGTGTGTTAAATGCTGTGTGGTGTAGGAAGTGTTTTCAATATGAGATTATGTATGCTTCAGATCTTAAGAGCATTTTGGTGCTGAAGAGAGACCAAGGCACCTTTTGTTCCTAAATACAGATTGACAGTAAGATGGTGTACAGTCAGGTGATGTTAAACTTTTCCATTTAGAGCTCAGTGGACCCCATGAAAAAAGGTGCTGGTAGTAGTTGTTGCATTTAAGAGTGCTTGCATACTTTTTCAAGAGTAGGATGTTGTCCTTGTCCCACACACTTTGTCTTCTAACTGCAGGCATGACTAAACATGAGAGTAAAAGAGTAGGTGAGAAGGAGGTATTACAGAATCAGACCTTTTGGTATGCAAGGGCAGTAGCTACATTTGATTACAAAACACGCCCCAATTTGCTATAATTCATATCAAGAGTTTGGTGAGGTTTTTTTCTAAAAGGGCAAAAAAAGCCAAACCCCAAACCCTTGTCCATCCGTTTTCCTCTCTATTGATCCATCTCCAGTGGTTGTCTGACCTTCTCAGTCAGTGTCTATCAGAAGTACACTTCTGTCAATGTGGTAGCAAGACTAGTTCTTTCTCTCTATCTCTGTGACTTCACCCTCAACACTTTAGCTGGAAGATGCTACTGGAGATCTCATGCTGGTGGGGAAGTCCCTCTCTTCCTATGTTCCTTCATGCTTCGGCACCCAGCTGAGCCTGTTCTTTCCCAACCACTTACAGAGTTACAGTAGGCTTGGTAATCATTGCTTCCATATCCACTCATGTCCCAGCAGATCCTGTTCCTACTCACAGAAACACATTGACCTTTTATTTCAGTTATTCACTTCATTATGTCCTTGAGCACATAAATTTACCAGTGATTCACGTGCTAGGTTAAATATTCCCTTTGTTTCACCTGTTATTTGTTCTGTGTGGCAGGCACACCTCCATAATAGTCCATAAGGATGAGTTCTTCTATGGCAGTGGAGGAATCTCCAGCTGTGCACCCGTAAGTTGAACTTATTTTTCTGATAATTTTGTGATAGGGTTACCTGATCAGCATTGCTTGTGTTATCTTTCAGAAGAGCAGCGAGAGGCTTCTGAGTTCGGCCAGATGTGGCTGTTTGTCATGGCTGCCTAGGGCATCTGAGGAAAATGGAGCACGGGCAGTGGGTTTTAGCCCAGCTAAATACAGTTTGGGGGTTGCTTCTGCTGGTAGAATCTATTCAAGACACCTTCTGCAGCTGCATTGCCAGAGTGGCACCTTTGTCTAATTCTGTTTCGATTCTGTATCTGATATCACACAGACTTGACAACTCAAGGCATCCTTTTTAAGATATTAAAAAAAAAAGTATGCTTTGTCGGACCTTTATGTTCTTGGAGAGGCAAAACTGATGGGCCATTCTCCTAAAGCAGAATTTTGCCATAGTTTAGAGCTTTCAGCACAAAGAGCCAAGTATGCAAACCGAAATGTAAGTTACGTGTTACTTCTCATTCTCTGAGTGCAGAACAGGGGAGGCCAGTAGGGCTTTTTGTTTGACAAATGTACCAAGAGTTCTTCCTTTTGTGCCTGAACAAGCCACAGTAGCTCTATTCAGTACAGTCCTCCAAAATGATTCAGTCTGTCCATGTAACATTATTTTCTGGCTGTTAATTTTTACAGGGAGGGACACTTCTTGGCCCCCCAGACTCAGTTGTTGACCTGGGGAACACTGAAGTCACAGAAGAAATTTTTCTGGAATATCTTTCCTCTTTGGGGGAATCTATGTTCCGGTAAGGAGCAGCTTGTACTGTAAAATCTGTATAACAAAAAAAGCCTTTAGGGGAAGGGGTGCAGAATGGAGGATGGTACTTGTGAAACCAGTCCTGCTCACAAAGCTCTGTCTCCTTAGTGTATTATTTGGTACTCTCCAAATCTGTATCTGGGACTGATGCACTGATACACAAGGAGCTACCAGCTAGGCAACCCTCTGGTGTGCCAGCCTTGAACTAGGTTGGGAGAGCATTCTGCCAGGAAGTCTTTCACACTGTTTTTTGTAAAATGGCCTAATGCCTGAAATGCCTTTGAGAGAATCGCCAGGGAAAATGAAGGCACTCTATGAAATATTTCAGTAAACAGTGCTTTGCCCCATGAGTCATAGGTGAAGCATTGTAGTAAAGCTGCCAACTTTCAGATGAGTAAAAGCAAGGTCTGCTAAGGAGTCTAGTCTGCTTCTCACAAGAATAGAAAACAGTAGCATTTAGTGTTCTGACTATATTTCAATGTCAGTTCCTGTGATTTCTCATTATTCTTTCCATGGCTTTAATTGAAGAAACCTGACCTCACTTATCCTCCAAGAAAACATTGTATAAAGTCAGTGATGCAGAGAGATGTCATTTTCCACCCTGATTCAATTGAATTTGAGCGTGAATGGATGTCTGTATTTTACCTATTTGCCTTAGAATTCTTTGTGGGGAAAAAAGTGCTAATGTAAGGACATGGTCCTCATTAAGGGTCTAAGTTTTCTCTGCTTGTTAGATTTATTGCTGAGTCTGTCTTTTTAATGTTTCAATTCCTTTCCTGTGGCACAGAGGAGAGTCTTACAACCTCTTTGAACATAACTGCAACACCTTCAGTAATGAAGTGGCACAGTTCCTGACAGGAAGAAAAATCCCTTCCTACATCACTGACCTTCCAGCTGAAGTTCTTGCCACGTGAGTATTCATGCTGCTCCTCTCTGTAGTGTATAGCTTCATCCTAGCACTTAAACATTTCACAGAGCCATCGGTACCAGTTTCTGGCACACTCTGAGAATCAGCATAAGATTAAGGAGAAGGATGTTATTTGCTTCACTTCAGCACTTACAACACTGTATGACAAGTGCTGACTAGCACTGGCATTACTAAGAAGACAGGAGAAGGTGGTTCTTCTGCCTTTAACTTAAACTAGTTATTTTGTGATGGTCTCTTGTATGTGACCAAACAAGCATAGAAGGTCTCAGAAAATGGTGCAAGTTTTTTTTGTCTTAGGAAACAGTATCTGTTAAAGTTCATTTCTCTTACTCTAAGCACCTTCATTGCTGTGGAGGTGTCAGCTTTGCTTGTGAAGAGGCAGGGGAGATGTAATTTTAAAATTAACTCTGCAGTTTTAAAGCTAGGACTGGATGGGAAAAGAGGAAATTAAAAAGAGGAAATGAAGAATTCCTGCCTGGTAGTTTAGCTTAACTTCCCCCTTGCAATCTCAGCTAGTGAGGATCTCAGTGGAATGATTTGAGCTTCATCGTTTAGGTCTTACTTCTCATAATAGTGGTATCCAGCATTATTTGGGAGACACATGTCTTTTACCATGGGCTCTTACTGCTTCAGACATCTCACAATCAGATAGTCTGTAACAGGGTGAGTCATATTGAAAGATAAACCAGGTGTACGGATTGCAACAGAAATTACTCTGAGTGTTGAACCATTGTCTTGTAAAGGAGCTAGAAGCTATTCTTCTAGCAGTCTTTAATATTGATGTGGTACTTAATGGAGCACTGCAGTTGCATAACAGGGATTTCATTCGCACACCGAAGTAGAATGAATTACTAAAAGCCAGTTTTAGGCACAGTATTACCACACTAGCAGTCTGGACATGTTAGGACTCAGAACAAGCTTATATAAAATCATGTTTAAGATTCTTAGTTAGTGAACAGTAAACTCGCTTTAATAGGTTAAATTAGTTTGCTTTAGTTTGTATAGTGGAAGTCTGCCCTGCAAATTTGCTTCTACAATCTTGGTCTGATTGCGCTCTAGGAAGTGAGTGCACTTCAGTAGTAAGTGGCAAAAGTTGTTCATCGAGTAAACTATCTGAGATGTTTATTTCTTTACCTTCTCAGACCTTTTGGACAAGCTTTAAGGCCCCTTCTGGACTCCATCCAGATCCAGCCACCCGGAGGAAATACCTTCAGCAGACATAACGGACAGAGCTAACAGGAGTGACCCAGTGTGCCCAGCCTCACCAGGCCTCTTCCTTTTTAAACATGAATCTACCAGATTTCTATTTTATAATTTCCCATCAGAATTAACTCTACAGAAGTTACAAGACAAGTTTTAAAATTTCCTGGGAAGAGGATTTGTCAGGGTGCATGTAAGACGATGCTACCAAAAAAATTGCCATAATTTCTAATAGCATTATACTAATTTATAAAGGCTGTCTTGTCTGAGTAGGCTGACGCTTTCTAAGTAACTCTTGTGCTGGTAAGTGGGAATTCATTCCATGAATATTCAAGGGCCCATTACACAGTTTGGAGTAAATAAGGGGATGTTCTAGCCATCCCTTGCAGGTTTGCATCTCTTTCTCCTGTCACTGCCTATATTATGGGTGTATTTGCTGAAATCTGTAGCAAAAAGACAAAGGAAGTATTGGTAACCTAGGAAGTGAAGGTGTCCCGGGATTAATCTTCTGCATATTTCATTGACATTATATTATTTGCTCAGGGGAAAAGCTGAACTCACCTGATCAGAATACTTGCGGTGGCACAGCTGTGTAGGAAAGGTGACCAAGCTGAAGTGTGTGTCAGTGTTGCACTAAAAAGTTGAAACTTTCAGTAGGACTAGCAGTGTGCAGGAGGGAGGCTGGAACTCATGGTTACCAGGAGCCTCGTAGTGCTGGATCCAAGAGTTATGGGAAAGAAACACTGAAAGAACAGAATTGCATGAGCAGAAGTGGTGGAAACAAATTTCCGGTGAAAGTAAAATGAAGTTAATTGTTTCTTTTTTCTCACATGTAAGCTAATTGGCAGATAGACAGAACCTTGTGAACTATTTACCTTTGCATAAGAACTGATTTTTGTTTTTTCTTACCGAGCCAGAGTTACAGTACAGTAAGGCAGGAATAGCATGACAACTACACAGTAATACAAGGTGGACCAATTCCACCTTGAGTGTCTCGTTGCAGACACAGTAGGAGTTCCAGCTTGCTTTGGTACTGCTTTCCTTTCCAAAGCTGTCAGGCACATCACAGAGAGGGCCCTGCTTAAGTGTAAGAGAAATAGGTGGTAAGTCTCTCCAGATGTAAAGAAAATGAGAGAGGGTAAAACTAAGTTTTTCTGTGGAACAATTGAGTTTATTGGGATACATGCAGAAGCTGTCCTCTCCTTAGATTGACATTAGATTTTATCAATACTGCATCCTCTAGTTTAAGATTCTTACAGCTTTGCAATTATTTGCAGTGGAAAAAGATTGGGGGAATGAAAGAATAGGCACACTGATTTCTTTTCATGCATGTTTATACACTATTTTTCTGAACAATCATGTAGCAGTTACATTTAGGAAGGAACACAAGAAAGACATTGGACAAACCCCAAAACATTGCTGAGGCTCCATAAATGGGGATTGCACGTCCCAGATGCTGCTGAAAAAGCATCTATGCAAATGTGTAGTCCTTTGTCCAGTGCTTTGTTATGAAAAGCAAGTTCAGTCCTGCATCTCAAGCTTCCTGCACTGGAAGCCTCTTGCGTACCTGAAGGAGATGTCTTTTCTCTGATGGGCTCTTTCTCCTGTAATAATACAGTTTGATAAGATTTTCATGCTGTTACTCAGTATGGACTACAATGGTTTCTATTTTTGAGAGGATGGAATGGAGGAGAACTGCCGTACAGTCACTCTGTCCAATACTCTGTTGCCCTGCACCTTGTGGATTCCTTGCACAAGTAGGAATAGAGTAGTATCAGTCCATTTTGCAGTTCTGTGTGTAGCTGCTCTCACTGCACAGCAGTGACCCTTCAGCCCAGATTTTATTTTTTTTTCCTTGTCATTCTAGGCTTGTGCCATCAACTTCTCCTTAAGCATTTCATGTGGTGGACTGGACTTGGAAACAACTGTAGTATTTAGTACAGATTGGTTTATGCAAAAACTTTCAATCTTTCCCCATCAAAATGTCCTGTTTGCAGAAAGCATGCTATAATAAATCATTTATGAATGCCTTTTGGTGCTCCTGGAGGAAGGATTGGTAGGTGTTTGTTTTCTGCTAAGCTATAGCTTAGTTTTCCCATTTAGTATGTATATCCTCTCCAGTCTTTTCCCATATCTATTCTGTGAAGATTAACCAGTCTTTCATCTTAATACACACATGACTGTGCCACAAAATGCTGTAGCATGTTAGAGATCTTGGAGCTTCCTCAGCTGAACCAGTATACTCAAGCTGATGGAGTACAGCTCAACGTCTAGGTATGCTGGTTTGGTACTTGCAAGCATCACGGCTGTGGTTGCTTATCTTTCAGCAAACTGTCACCTCAGGCACAGCTGCCTGCGGTGGAAGCACTGGTGCCAAGGTTTCTGCCCCATGCTCTTGCACAATGAGGATATCCCCTGTATGTCTACCACTTTAGAGGTCCTGAGCCTAGTTTCTGCTTGGTTGCCTACTTCAGGACTTTTTACATCCTCTCCGGAGGCAGGAAAGAAAAGGAAGATGTTCATGCCATGCATTTTGCAATCTGCCTTTTCCCCTCCTGAGCAGCTTCTTTGCAGAGAGAATGCAAAGGTCCCTGGGTCACTGTAAGGTCACTGGGTAAAATTTCACTCGGCCATGTGCTGTTTGCAACAGCCTAGGCTGGGGTCCTGGGCTTGTGACCTACTCTGTTCCATGGCAAAAGAACTGTAGGAGGGAACCCTGTTGGCTTGGCCATACTGGGTAAGGAGACCCCTGTACCCCGTAGGCCTCTTCAGAAACCCATTTCCTCCAAAGATGGTTAGGTGCAAATTGCAGGACTGTGCCCCTAACATTCCACCCTGCCATACCTACTCATAGGGATATAAACTAGGCTGAGAAGTATATGTAAGTGTATATAGGTGACGAACTTCAGCCAGCTGACTGACAAAGGAGCAGGGAAACTGAGCTCCTGAAAGGAAACAGAACTATTTGCCCACACTTATTCTGTCTTCTATTGCTGGGGTTTCCCTGTGCCATTTTAAAAATGTTAATAATGTCTTTAGGCAGAAAGTGATGTTTTGATTTATTTGGGGTTTTTTTCTATTACAATAAAAAGAAATACAGCAAGTTTTCTGTTTGAATGTATGTGTCCACACAGCTGCCCAGTGAATGCAGCTGACCCAAAGTCATCTCTTTCACTCTGGTCCCAGCTGGAAAGTGAAAGATGAGAAACTGTCCAAGTGGTTTGTTTCAGGTTCTGCTCCTGGAAGTAGCAGTGGCTACAGCCCTTTGGTAGAACTGGCCACAGGTAATATTTGTATCTAAATTTGGGAAAAATTTCCTTCTGTGAGCACCATGGTATCTTACCAAGACTGCACTCCTGAGGCTTGACACAACACCATGCACCAGTACAGGCTGGGGGCTGACCTGCTGGAG
>VZRW01001040.1:201276-221867 GCA_013398125.1 Aegotheles bennettii | reverse complement strand
GCCGCTGCTTCCCCGGCAGAAAATCGAGCCGGAGGTGGACGCGTTCCTGCGGGAGCTGCGGGAGAGGGTGCACATCGGCGTGGTGGGCGGCTCCGACTACGCCAAGATCGCCGAGCAGCTGGGGGACGGCGACGAAGGTGAGATGCGGCCGACGAGGTCCCCCCGGGGTCACTCGTGTCCTAAATCTGCCTCCGAGGCTGCCCTGGGGCTGCGCCCGGACTCGGCTCCTTCNGGGGAGCAGGCGGGGATGCTCCGATCCGCGCTGCCTGGGTCCTGCGAGCTTCGTCTGGGCTCTGACAGCTCCCCCCAGCCCCCAGCCCAACCACCCGCCCGCCGGAGCCCCTTGCGAATTTTGCCTCCCTGCTGCTCCATGGTGGGGTCTCCGGGGGGTTCCCCATCGCGTTCAAACAGGGACATGGGGAAGAGGAGGCAGTGGGAGGGCGAGGGCGCAGCCCCTGCTCCCTGCGCCGTGCCTTCCTTCCCTGGCATGGATGCCAAGAGCGGCCGGGCGCCCAGCTCCGCGCCTGCCTCCTCAGCGGAGAGAGGCCGAGAAGTCCCCGGCTGAGGGCGGCTGCCGAGCCGGCAGCACTGAGCCTGCGGGTGCAGAAGGGGCTGCCATTAGGTAACCAGTAACCGCATCGCCCCCCGCGCCCTGGCCGTGGGGAGGGAGGAGGGGGAGCGGGGTAACACGCGCGTGGTGGAAGGGCTGACATTTTGGAGCCCTTATCTTCGTCCTGCCACTGATTCAGCCCGTGACCTCGGTCAGGTCATTTCCCCCTGCGTGCGTCAGCTCCCCCACCTGTGAGCAGGAGATAATCTTCTTGACCCCTTTGCAGAGAGCAAGGAGGGTCAGTGGCCCTTTGAGGAGCACAGGAGGCGTGGGAAGCCCAGTACTAAGGCACCAGCAGGATGGCTCACTCAGTCCTGAGCCCAGTCCTTCTGGCCCCTTTTCCCAGGCAGGTCTCATGTTTCTCTTTTGCTTCCTCCCTCAGTCATCGATAAGTTTGACTATGTCTTCGCAGAGAATGGCACAGTGCAATACAAGGACGGGCAGCTGGTCTCTAAGCAGGTAGGTTCAGCTCCCCTTTCAGCCATGGCTCTCCTTCCCCGTGCCCTGCGTGCTGTGGGGAGCCGGGCCTGTCCCCAGGCAGATTGGCAGCTCCTCTCCTCTCTCCTCTCCCCAAACACTAGATCTGAGTGTCCTACTCTTACAGGTCATGTTCCTGGGTGGGGTCCATGGGACATCAAGCATCTTCCTCACTCCCCCTTCTCCTCCCGCAGGCCATTCAGGACCACTTGGGGGAAGAGCTGCTGCAGGATCTAATCAACTTCTGTCTCAACTACATGGCACTGCTGAAGCTGCCCAAGAAACGGTAACGTCCCAGGCCCATGCAAATGGCAGTCATATCACTGATTTCTAGGGAGCTCTGGGCTCCAGAGCTCTCTTAAGAACAGCTGAGCTACTGAGCTTGTCTTGCTCCAGTTTTTATCTTAATCCTGTGTGGGATTACTGTCCCACTGAGCTGGGCACTGCAGGCAAATAATGGAGCAGGGTCTTTGTTCTGGAGAATCTGTACTCTCCAGAGTACAGAGTCTGTAGCATAATGCCTGCTCTTTTGACCTTCACATTTTCTTCCCTGGGAGGCAGGGTACAGCCACTGCCATGCAACGGGGTACAGCCACTGCATGCATCTCATTTAGGACAATGGTACCAGCTTGTTACTGGTCAGGGCATCACTGGTCGTATGAGTTCCCAAACAGACAAACAATGACTCTTAAGATGGAAGGTCAGGCGCATTAGCACAGTTTCACACTGTTTCTAACCTGGTGTCACTCGGCACCGCTGGTATTAGGGCTGGCTGCACTCTGCCCCCAACTGTGTGTTCCTGTCTCCTTTCCCCATGAGATCCAGCAGCCACAGGGTGGGCTGGGTTGGTAACCTCCTCTGAAGGAAGATTAGACCACTGCCAGGAAAGGAAAGGGTAGTTTTCCATTGGATTAGCTTGCCCTGTAAGACAGGGCCCTGTAACACAGGAACAGATGGCGTGAAGGTGGAAAGGGAGAGCAGGAGGACCTCTTTCAGAGGCAGCCTGCAGTTAAACCAGCCTGGGTGCAGTGTCAAACCGTCCCTCAGACTACGGCTTCACAAACACTTGAAGCTGGCGTGAGCCAGCCATGCTGTTGACAGAGCAGCTTGGCTCTCCCCTCGCCCCACTGGTTTGTTCTGCTCTTCCCTGGTGTTTGCACGGTGAGCCCGAGCAGGTGAGCTGTGTGGTCAAAATTAAGCTGGTAAAAATTGCTAAACAATCCAGATTAGTTGCCTGACGTGAGTCACCAAGTGGCAACACGAGGGCTGGTGAGAGGGGCCAGGGTGGCTCCTTGCAACAGGACTGCCGGCTGGACATGTCCCCAAAAGCCTGGGCTGGGACCCACAACCCTCAGGGCTGTTTGATTGCCTCATTACTGTCTGGTTGCCCAACAGCCTGGTGAAGTTTCAGCTCCCAGGTGTCTCTATAGATTTAGGCTTATGGGATTTCTAGCAGAACAAGGACTTTGGCCCGTATCCTCCAAGTCTTGGCCTGGGGCATGAGCCACCAAACCTTTGGTGTTGCAGAGATGCTGCTCCCAGGCTGCAGGTGTGGCTGTCCGTGTGTCCATTCCCCATTATGTTCTTCACTGTGTTATGAGACAGGAGGTGGACAGTTTTTCCCCCAGCCTTGGAGTGGTGAGCACTTTATCACAGAAAAACAGCAGGACATCAGAGGGTTAATGATCTCAGAGCTCCTCAGCTGGACAGGGAAGGGGATCTCCCTGCTCCAGCTGGGTTTCTATAAGAGTTTAAATCTATTTTCAAATTGGCAGTGCTGCCATCCCCTGTTGTTTGTGCCCCACCAGTGCTGGTACCTGTCTGACTCCTTCAGACCTCTGTCTGAAGCAGCAGAGTAGTGATCCCGGTGCAAGGTGAGGGTGGCAAGCAGGAACTGGGTCCCGTCCATGCAAACTTAAATAAGAGTTGCAGTCAAAGGTGCAGGGGACAAATGGGCAATACAAAGGCCCTGCAGGTCTGATTTGTGTCCCACAAGGTGGTCCTGATTGTTTATCAGCCTGCCGCTCGACATTGGCAGCAAATTACACTGACCTGTTCCATCCCACGGCCCCAAGGTACTGCCAGCTTCACCCAACCCACCCAACATTTAAAAGCCTCCAGTGGTGGAGGAGATGCCACAGGCTCATCAGACAGTTGGTGCAGTCCAGGCAATAGCTGTCCTTGCAGTTATTATAACAGTAGAAAATGTTACCTATTGTCTCACCTAAGCCCATTGCTTCCCCAGGACACACAGGAACTGTTTATTCCTCTTCTCTTACAGTCTGTTTTTATGCAACTATGAGCCCCTTGGAGACCTTAAGCAGAGTTGTTGATGCCTGGTCTCTGCCTGGCTTGACCACCCATGAGTGAGCATGGCTTCCCTCTTCCCGTGTGTCCCTGCAGGGATTGCATGTCTCACCGAGCAGCCATTCCCCTGGAAAGGTCTGTTTTTCTCTCTCTGCCCCAGTAACCTTTTGCCCTTGCCCACCCACAGAGGAACCTTCATTGAGTTTCGCAACGGGATGCTGAACATCTCCCCCATCGGTCGGAGCTGCACGCCGGAGGAGCGAATCGAGTTCTCCGAGCTGGACAAGGTAGACAGGCCGGACTCGGACTTGCCCTCCTCTTTGCTGGTTTTGCACCACCACAGATCTCGGGTCTTACCTGCTTCTCCCTACCCCGAGGTGGCAGGAGCACAGCAAGGTGGAGACATGACTAGGGGTCAGGAAACCCAAGGAGAGACACAGATGAATGGAAAAATTCTACTTCACTGGAGACCATTGATGCAATGAGGTGACCAGCAGGATTCCTTGTGCTGCGGGAGAGCCCCAGGGAATAAGGCACTTATTTAACAGGGTGTTTCCATGTTTACAGTAACCAAAGATGGCTCAGCATCTGTCTTCTCTCTCCCAGCTCTGACAGAGCTAGAACTAATGGGCTTTCCAGACTGGGAGGGCCATGGCAGATCTTCTGGGCAGATCTCTCACAGCAGTTTCTGCCTGGGGGAGCTTTCCTGGGATTAAGGGATCAGTCGGACTTTGCAAGACTTTTTAAGCAAAGCTGGAAACTTTGGGTTTTGAACTGGGCTTCTGGGAAACTAAAGCAGGTGGGAAGGAAGCAGAGTAATAAGCCAGAGTTGCCCAGCAGACAGCTTTACGGTACATTCTGGTAGATTGTCAACATCTAATTATTCAAACCCTCTTTCTTTCCCTTTCCTCCTTCTCCTTCGCAGAAAGAGCGGATCCGGGAGAAGTTTGTGGCAGCCTTGCAGAGGGAGTTTGCTGGCAAAGGCCTGCGTTTCTCTCGAGGTGAGCAGAGGGGGCTTCCCTGGCTTTGCCTTGTGTCTCTATCATATTCCCCATAAAATGCTGGCAAGGGGAGCGGGAATCCCAGCTGTTCCCTCTGGGGGCCTGGAGACCCTGGGAAGAGCACAATGAGCTTCTAGTCCTGGAGAGCTGCCACAGGGGCATCATGTTCACAGCTGTGGCAGGGCAGCATCAGAGGATAAACTGTGCTGCAGATTTGCCTCCCTGGGCATCGGCCAGACAGGCAGATTTCTGTCCCGTGATGTTATCCCTGCCTTAATTCCGGTTAGCTCAGTGAAGCCCACCCCTGGCCAGGTGGTCTGTTCTGGCTCAAGCATCAGCAGCAGGGCAGTCAGCAGAGCCCCAGGCACACACACTCCTCTCCAGGAATGAGACAGGAGTCTCATTTGTGTCTTGTCTCTGGGGTTTTCTTGGGAAAGTTGGTGACAAGGGAAACATCTTTCTTCCTGGAGGAAGTGCTGCCGAGAGGCAAGGAGTTTGCAGCTCCATGCCATGGGCTTTTGCAGGGCCACTTCTTGGGGTGGCTCTTACAGCCAGCTTACCAAAGACAAGGAGCTGAGGCAGGGGCTTGAGCAAGCCTGAGGGTCTGGCAGGATGGGAAGGAAAATGAGGGTAAGTGGTAGGGCTCACGCTGGAAGAAGACACTCTGCAGAGCAGATGGGGGTGTGTGAGATAAGAAGGTGCCATGTGGTAGCCTAGCCAAAAGGCAACAAGGTGACAAGGCTGGGAGGCAGCAGGTGACCCCACTCGTGCACCCAGTGTGGGCCAGTACTGAGGGTCTGACCCTCTGGTTCTCCAAGGGCTTTCCTCCTGAGAGTCCCCCCTTGCCTTCAGTGTCCCGCCCAGGGCATCCTCTGCTGTCTGCAGCACTGACACTGTTTGTCACAGCAGAGAAAGACAAGGTCCCCGCTGCCATGTCCCCACAGGAGCGGGGCATGGGAGCAGAACAATGGGCCTTTCTCCTCTGACTTTGGGAAGCCGCCATGAGGAGCCTGTTGCGTAAAAGCATAAAGACAAGGGGAGCTGCAGGCCCCCTGCTCCTCCACAAAGAAAACACAGGGTGTCTCAGGTCAGGCATCCAAAAACAGGGACACACAGAAACAGGTCTCTTGTGCCAACTTGGCTCTGCATGCCTTGCCCCATGCTGCGGAGGACACAAGCCCCAGCAGTGGAGGAGATCTCCCTGCAGCACCCCAGGCCCGTGTTCTGCCTAGGCGAGGGACAGTGCTGGCTGTCCTCCACACCACCTCTTCTCCCTTGGTTTCCTACCCTCTCCAGCTGCCATCAGGAGCTTCTTCTTGCTGCCCAACTCTGTTTAAAAGGCCAGAATGCAGCAAAATGCAGCATTTTTCACAGGTAAATGGCTTTGGATACAGAACCAGGAAGGATTTTAATGAAGGCAACCAAGTTTAGTTTAGATGCTGGCTCCTGCCGTGAGGCTGGAGGCATCCTCATCCCTGAGCTCGTAGGGCACTTGCTTCTGTCTGTACCGCAGTGCCCTGGGGCACCCTGTCCAGGAGTGAATCCTCTACCCTGAGCTGGACACATGAATGCTCCATCCCCAGTTCCTCAGGCTCCAACAGGGACACCTCAACCAGCCTGGGAAGAGAGGAGCGCAGTGTCAGCAGGTACATCTTTGAACAGCTTGAGGGATCAGTGCCTCTCCTGCAGCAGGGACCGTCCCCTGAGGGTACCTGTCTACTCACCCCCTTCCTAAGAGAGATGGGGTTATGATTTAAGAAGAAGGAGAGTGTGAAACTCCAGGATTGCTGGTGGCCCAGTAGATTGCCTGGAGAAGCAGAGGGGCCCTCTTGAAACCAAGAGGAGCTGAGGCCGGATCTGGCATGGAGTGGCATGTCCCAGCTCAAATCCCCGTTCCTCCGGGCTCCGAGTGGGACCCAAGCATACATGTGCCCTAAGTTACTGGCTTTGTTTTGGAAGGAGTGTGTCACCTGAGCCAGTGATGGGACAAGGGACTGGCTGTGCAGCCTGTGTACGCAGTGGGGCAGCTCGAGAGGATGGGGAAGGTGCTGCCTCCATACATCCTCAAAAGGCAGTGCAGTGCTGGGGTAAATTCTGCCTGGCCTAAGAGCAAGGGCTTGGCAGTTCGTTAACCCTTGGTGGCTGTGGGTGCCCATGCGCAGGCGAGTGCATGCTCTCTGGGAGCACGTACATTTGCCCTGTCTGCTTTGGTGCCCCTCCAGATGTTGGCAACCCACATCTCTTGTGGTGAGAGGTGACGGGCCAGGGTCATCTTCTGACTGTGTCAACGGGTTCATGGTACCTCCATGGCAAGGTCCTTGGTCCTTGATCAGCATGCAGAGGCTGCTTGGGGCCTGCGGCATGTTCAGCTGGGACCCCCAGGCTGTGCGGTGCTGGGGGTTTGCTTTGGGTGGGCAGGGTGCTGGGAGCCCCTGGTCCCTGTAGGGTTAAGGAGCGTTGGAGCAGTGGTTGTAGAAGGGCCATTGATGTCCACACAGAAGCCTCAGAGAAAGAGTGGTGCCCATCTCCAAGGGCATTGTCCCCCATTAGGACACAGAACATGCTGATATTGTCGGCAAGGCATGACCCCAAATCTCCCCGAACAGATGCATCTCTTGGGACCTCCCCACCCAGGAACCCCCCCTGCAGCCCGCTGGTTCCTGCTTGCCTGCCTGCCTGCAGTCAGGGGAGCCGTGCTGATGTCACCCCAGCCTTGCTGACATCACTCCTGCCTGTTGTCATAGGAACAGCATCTGCCACTGTCCCAGCCACATGCCAGAGGCACACCAAGGCAGAGCTGGTGCCTGGCTGCTGTTTGCGGGGGGGCTTCCCACACATACCCAGCCCTCTCCCCTCCTCCTGCCCCTGTCTGATGGGGGGGACGCCCTGCCAGCTCTCACCAACATTGCCCGATGCCTTCCCTTCTGCTGGCAGGTGGCATGATCAGCTTTGATGTCTTCCCAGAGGGCTGGGACAAGCGCTACTGCCTCAATGTGCTTGACGATGAGAGATTTGACACCATCCACTTCTTTGGGAACGAGACAACCCCTGTGAGTATACCCTGCTCACCCCACACATGGGCACTTTCTCTCTTGCATGCAGCTGCTCCATCACAGGTCCCAACAGACCTCCAGAGGGTCCAGGGCGAGAGGTGCCACACGAGAGCATGTGTTTGTGGTGGGCTCATGATGGCGGCAGGTTAGGAAATCACCCTGGATTCACTGTGCTGGAAAGCAAGTCCACCTCAGCATCACCTCCCTATAGCACCTTCGATATTGGGGCAGCCACTCCTGCAGTCCACAGGACCAAAACCACGAGCCCCCAGCACTGAGGAGAGGGCTTTTCAACAGCAGGAACAGCTTCACCTTCCCCTTAGAGTGGTGGAGGATGATGCTTCCTTGCTGCTGTAGGCCAGCTTGGCCATCCACTTAGCTCTTTCCAGATGATAGCAACTTCTGCCCCCCAGATGTGCCCACTCCACCTTCTGCTAGCCCCTCCACAGGCAGGACAGAGTTTAATCCCAGGCTCCTGGACAAGCTTTGCTGCTCTAGGACCTTCCCCATCCTTTCTACTCTCCTCCACTGGCTCTGGAGAGGCAAGAGGGAGGGAGCAGGTCTCCCAGCCCAGCCTCTTCTGCCTCGCTGGGCCAGCAAAGCCGTGGCAGCCCCTTCCCAGCAGGTCCCTGCCTGTCCAGCCACTGGCTCCCACCCCAGCTCCCCACAGGACAGAGCAAGATGCGGATTCATGGGTGAGGATGCTCTGTCAAGAGCTGCTAACGTTTTCCCTACTTTCTGTTCCCCTGCAGGGCGGGAATGATTATGAAATCTATGATGATCCTCGCACGGTGGGACACAGCGTCCAGTCCCCCCAGGACACAGTCCAGCGATGCCGTGAGATCTTCTTCCCAGAGAGAGCAAATGAGTGCTGATTGCCACGTCCCTGCTGCCCTGCCTCGGCCCCACCCTCTACCCCCACAAGGAAAAGCACCTTCATTTGAGGAATCTGCTCAGGGTAGACAAAAAAACCACAACACTTTCCGGAGCTGGTCGGGATGTAACACGTGAGTGCGGGTGGGTGTGCAGAAGGGAGCCTTTGCTGAGCAGCCCTTCGGCACTCCCCTTCCATTGCTGGGGCTCGTGGCACCAGAACCTCCTCGCCTCCAGCAAAACTTCTCTCTTGACAGTTCGGGCTGTGGTGGGCAGCAATGCAGATGCTTTCATGGTCAGAAAGCATTTGAAAGGGCCAGTCACGAGAGCGTGTGTGTGTCCATCCCATGGTCTCTCCTCTCTTCTCTTTCACTCTGTTTCTCTTGACACCTCTGCATGAGGGAACATGCGCCTCACCTTTCCCTGCCCCTTGTGCCTTGGCTGGGGAGGATGGCGCTGCTGAGGTCTCAGGCACTCTCACCAGAGCTGATCCAAAGCGAGAGGCCAGGAAGGCTGTTTGCTCCAAACCTCTGGTAGGAAGGAGTAGCTGCGACCCTGACTCATTGCAGTGCTGTGCATCCTAATGGAGAGGATCACTATGTCCTTCACCTTGGTGCCACACCTGGCATAGTCCCTACAGGTGACCTGGGAATGACAGTTTTAAAATGACACTGCTCCTGCTCTAAGCTTTGCTCAAGCGCATGAAGAAACAAATTCTCTTTGTAGCTTACAAAAAAAAAAGGCTACCGTGTGTATATTTTCCATGTTCTGTGGAAGTTGTCAAGTCAGACCTTGCCTGGTATGGCTAGAGGATGCTGAGTACCTGGTATGTGCAGAGTACCCTGCAGAGCACTGGGGGCAGAAGGCTTCCCAACAGTCTTCCCACCCACGTGTCCATGAGGCGTCACAGATGTGTCAGTGTAAAAACTTACCCAGGGTATTTGTAACAGACCAAGTCCCCTTCCTTCCCAGTGCTCAGCTTTCCCTTATGCTGTCAGAGACATTGTCAGGGAGGGCCAACCCAGGCCAGACCTGGTTTCTAATGCCAGTGAAGGTACACACTCAACAGTGCCCTCCAAGCTTGTTTTTCCACCCCATCTCATCTCACACGCTTGTTTTAAGTGGTCACCTTTAAGGACGCAAGTTCTCCAGTGCAGCTGTCAGGTGTCCTGCTTCTCTCTTCTCCTGGGTCATCGTGAGTTGCAAAACTACGTCTCTCCTTTGGCTCTTGACATCCTCCCTCCCGTTGGCTGCTTTATTCCTGGCCATTTTGCTGTGGGGTGTGACTGCAGTGGTCACACTAGTGACAGCTCAGTGTTCAAGAGGAGTTCAGGGGTCCCCTCCCGGGAGAGGTCCTGCTTACAGCTCCCCAGCGCACATGTATCTGATGTTTATGGACCTGGAGGGTGCCAGAGATTCCTGAAAAAGCTCCCCACATTGCTCCCTGGGAGCCTTTCTCAGCACATCCCTGCTGGTATGGCACTGCCCCATCTCTTGGTCTTGTTTTCTCTCCTCTTTTTCTTCTGTTCATGCTTTCCTTGCCATTGCTTTTCATCTCCCACCTAGCAGCTGGACTGCAGAGAGAAGTTTCTTAGCTGGCTACTGCC
This sequence comes from Aegotheles bennettii, assembly GCA_013398125.1. Classification (NCBI taxonomy): domain Eukaryota; kingdom Metazoa; phylum Chordata; class Aves; order Caprimulgiformes; family Aegothelidae; genus Aegotheles; species Aegotheles bennettii. The sequence goes on along the minus strand of VZRW01001040.1, from coordinate 211,939 downwards.
ATGTAACCAAGAGGCCAAGTTCCTCAGGTGAGATAAGTTGGTGTTTTTAGACCCACTCTGCCAAGGGCAGAGTCCTGAGCGGACCTTGGCACTGCTGCCCAGCCACTGATGCGGGAGCAGGGATACTCCTCCACCTGACTACACCTCTTAACTCTACAACACATCAGGTCTGTAATACATCACATTTGCATGACCACAGCATTCTGACCAGCATCCAGAAATCCCCAACAAATGCACAAATTCCTCTTTCTACCTAGAGAAATTTTCTGTGTGGGAGAAGAGGACCTGTTGGGGAAGCCTGGATGCAGGGTACCCTTTTCACAGGGCACTGGTTTTGGACCTCCACTGCAACCTTCGTGGAGGAATTGTGTGTTTTGTGGTTCCTCCTTTTCTGTTTCACTGTGGATCAGGTTATGTGTGGATTTTGGGGGTTTATTTTTCATGTAAGTCTGTTCAAAGTCAGCAGGATCTCTAGTGACCTTAGTGGCGAGTGAAGAGCAGGGCTTGGCCCCGAAGGCACGAGACATTGTGGTGGCCTTGGTGGCTGAGATGCCTTGCACATTTGAAGGGAAGGTCAGGTTCTGTCCAAGGCTGCTCCTGATGGCAGCATGTCCCTTGCTTAGGGTGGGGGGAGTTGCAGGGCCATCAGAGCAGGGGCAGGGATGACCTTCAAGGCACCAGCCATCACTTTCTCTGCTCAGGAGCTCATGTGCATGCGTGGGATCAAGTTCAGGAATCTTCCTTGTTCCTCTCTCTGTCTTATACCAAGCTTGGGCTAGTTGAGGGCACCTGCCACTAGGAGACCCTGTCCTGCTGCAGGGATGAGGAGAAGGATGGCATCGGAAGTAGCTGGGGCAGCCCCAGGGTCTCAGAGCCACAGAATGGTTGAGGTTGAAGGGACCTCTGGAGGTCATCTGATGCCAACCCCCTCTGCTCAAGCAGGGCTGCCAAGAGCCCTGGCTGCCTGCGCTGCCCTTTTGCAGGCAGGGATGAGGCACAGCACTGGGATGGGAGCCCTACACCTAGGCGAGCGTGCATGCCTGTCCCCAAGACCCCTCTGCCATGATGCTCCTCTCCTGGTGGGTGCCCACAGAGTGAGTGGGGTTTCTCCCCACGCGTGCATGAGCGAGTGGATGTGGTGAGCCCCACATCGGGGACTGTCGTGCCATATGGCTCCATATCTGTGCAAGACAGGTGGCTCCTGTCTGGCTGATACCAACTGTTAAATAAGAAATATATTTAAATACATATATATGTATATTGAAAAAAAAAATAAAAATAAATCATATTAAAGTGCAAACACACAGCTGTTGGAGGCAGCGTGTGTTTTGTGCTGGGCTCTGCTGGGATGAAACACAGCCAGACGCCAGGCAGACACACTTTGAAATTCCTGCAGCAGCAGGGGACCAGCCCTGGTCCCTGTCACCCCTTCCACTGGGCAGCAGCCTCCCATCCCAGGCTCAGGGTCTGCTACCCCCCCGAGCAAGGCTGGAGCAACCCAGGACCCCCAGGACATGCTGTGGGGAGGTGGGTCACTCTGTCCTGCCATCTGGATAAATCCCTGGGTGCTCCAGGTCCTTTACCTAGGAGAACCACCAGCATCCTCACTGCGACACATGTACATAGAGACAAAGAGCCAGGACAAGCAGGGCTCATGGGAAAGTCACTTTTAATGGTTTATTGCCAATATTACAAAGGTTGACACATGGTCAGACAGGCGGGAACCACACTGGAGTTGTAAAAACACCAACAAGTCTAGGGTTTTAGTTTATTTCAAAAAAAAAAAAAGAGAAAAAAACCCAATGAAACAAAGTTTGCCTTGGCCAAGCTGACTGCATGTCCCTGGAACGCCTGGGACCTGAGCTGGCATCGCCCCAGCCCCTGGGTGAGCCGGGCAGTGGGTTGGCAGTGAGATGGGCTGCAGGGTCCCAGGGCAGTCCCCACGCCAGCCTGGGCTGGGGCAGAGCCTGGTGGTCCTCCCAAATCCCCAGGGTCCCAGCTGTCCTGTGCAGCACCAGCCTTGGCACCCTCCTCTCACTGCTTATGGCAGGCCCCTGTCCCCACCGCAACAGTGGCAGCAAGCAAGGTGGAAAACACTCTTCTCCATCAGGCCGAGCAGGTGCCCAGGGAGCCAACTGCCACCTCCTGCCCTGCTCAGGGGGGCTGCTGGCAACCCGCTGGCCGCAACTCTGCTTCGAAATAAATCCTTTAAGATGGCAGATGGCGATAATTCCCAGTGTTGGCGCAGGCGCCATTCCCCTGGGGTCAGCTCAGGCCCAGCCTGGTGCCTGCCGTCCCTGTCCCACCATCCCTTACCCCATCCCTCCCAGGGCCGCAAGAGTCCACCTGGCCAGGGGATGGTGGAGAAGACCAAAACTGAAGTTTGTGCTTTGCATACAAGACCCTGCCTATGCCGAGGGGCTGGGGAGGAGGCGGCCGCACTTGCCCCACGGCTGAGCCTACCCAAACCCCTCAGCACCTTGCCCACGGCAAGCTATGGACGTGCACACACACACACACACATGCGCACGGGAAGGGGGGTTCCCAGGGGGCTGGGGGACAAGGGGAAGGGGAGGGGAAGGTGGCCATCTCCCCAAAACCACATCAGTACTGAGCCAAAGCAGTGCATTACTGGCCTGGCGGTGGCAGGGAGCACAGAGATGCCAAGTGCACCCCTGCCCCATGCCGAGTGTCCCAGGCACCCTGCCAGCAGCTGTTTGCCCCTTAAAACTAATGTTTTTCTTTCTGTAAGCCCCTTGCCTCCCCGTGGCACTGCTGACCTGTTTTGATGGAGGGAGGTGGCTCAGGTGGGTGCCAGCAGTGGGGATGGGTCTCAGCCACCCCGTCCCTGCACAGTGCCACACTGCCCCATTCCCCCCAGCCCCACAGCATGCCCCGCTGCTGCCGTGCTGTGGGCAGCAGGACCAAGCAGGTGACCCGTCTTGCTGGAGCAGGGTTCAGGAAGATGAGCTGAGTCCCCCCAGCCTGTCCCCGGCCCCCTCCTGCTCTCAGCACCTGTTTCAGACTGGGGCAGCCAAGGGGCCAGGGTGTGGGACTGGTTCCCCTGCTCCCCATGGCCTCAGGGGCAAGGAAGGGGACATGGGGCTGTGCTGTCCCTGGAGCCAGGGGGTGGCACGGGAGGGCTCTGCTTCCCCCGTCCCCCTCAACAGACAGTTACAAACACACACAGAGAAAGGAAACCATAACCTTATAAAAGAGACTGAACGCAAACGCCCACATGTTTGGGGGCAGCCCGGGCCCCGTTGCCGCCTCAGCTCCCCCTGTTCCCCCCATGAGCGGGTGGGTAGGCTTGTGCCGTGGGGCCAAGCGGCCGGCAGCCCCCCCTGGGCGCCTAGGAGCCGATGATCTGTCCAGACCACGTCTCATGCTTTGTGTGGGGTGCCAGGTTGGTGAGGACCACCTCCACTGCCTGGAACTTCTGGTTCTTGGGAGGGATGGGGCAGATCTTGTATGTCACCTCATCCCCCTCTACTGGGACGTACTCCCCCTCAATGCTGTGGGAAAGGAGAGGAGAGGTGGTGGGGCTGGGGCCAAGAGCTGGACCCCAGCCCAGACCACTGAGCACCAAGGAAGGCACCCAACCCACCAGCTGTGCCTTGGAAAGGAAAATCCACCTGTAATGGTGGGTAGAGGACAGGCAGAGTCCCATCCCCATCCCATGGAGACATCCCCACCCCGGCCCACAGGTCTCCAGCCCCGTGCTGATGGCACAGCTGTCTAGCATCAGGCAACCCCCAGACTTACTCAGACACATGGACAAAAATGTCCTCCGTGCCATTCTCAGGGGTGATGAACCCATGGCCCTGGGAGCGTGAGAACTGCTTGCAGACACCCTTGAAGATGGGGCCAGCGGAGGCACGTGCCGTCCTGCAGGAGAAAAGGGATGGAGAAACATCTCACCAGTGGCACTCACCCAGGGGGCAGCACGGGGAGAGGTCTGCTATGAAAACATGGTGCTCCCCAAACACCAAGGGGGCTAAACCGCACCCACCCACAGCAGCACCCCAGGCCGGTGGGTGCGGTGACGCTGGGTGCCACGCTGTCTGGAGATGAGCGATATGTCCCAGGCACAAAGGGTTTTGCAGACACTGCTGGTGACCGCGGTCCCTGCTCAGCTCAGCCAGACAGTGCTGAGCCCACTCACCGCGTGCTGGGTACTTACGCTGAGTAGGTCCTGGTCCTCTTGGTGGGGAGGGGGCTGGGCAGGTCCCGCAGCAGGAGGTTGCCCCGCTCCCAGATGCGGCTGCCCTCCCGCTGGAAGGGGAAGGTGGGCCACACCGGTGACTTGGGGGAGTGCAGGGGTGGCACTGCCGGCGGGGCACCGGAGTCTGACGACATGGTGGGGCCGGCGGGCTCCTCCGTTTTGGGGACGGGCGGGCGAGCGGCAGGAGAAAGGGTGCCTGGGCGTGTGGGTCTGCTGCCTGAGACCTGGGGAGCAAAGGTGAGGCAATTACTGACCCTCTGGGGGTGGTGGTTTGTTGTCAGAAATTGCCCCCTCTGCTCCCAGCACCAGCACCAGGAATTGCCCCAGCAAGCCTGTCCTGGCTTGGAGCAACCAGGAATGTTCCAGGAAATCAGTCCCAAAGGAAGGAAAGAGGCCGGTTTGTTGCTTCACCTTTCATTTTCCAGGATAATCCCACGTATCAGATTTTTAAGTCACTAAAAAGCGTGCCCTGGGAGAAGGAGCAGCTGAGCACAGGCTGCCATGGGCAGGGACTATTTTGGCAAGGATGCCCATGCAGCACCAGCATGCCTGGTCCCCCAGCCTCTGAGATCTCCTCCCAGCCCGTGATTTCTTCAAAAAGGGTGAAGAAAAAGGCTGAGACAACAGGTAAGTCAAGGCCAAGGGTCTGAGGTCTTCCCACAGCTGGAGGCAGCCTCAGGGCTATGGGATTTAGGACCCAACACCAGTCCAAACCAGCAGCTCGCTGCCCACCCAGGCACATCCCTACGGAGAAGGGACATGCGGAGGCTACTTAAGATCCAGCAGCATCACACACAGCCCTCGGGCACCTCAGATGAGCCACAACACATGCACAACCTCCTGGCACTGCCATCATTGGGCTCCAGGTTTTCACTGGCATCACACAGTTTGAAAGAAGTTAAAGCCCCAAGGGGCAGAAACACCACAACCTTCAGCTGACAGAGGATGTGTGAGACATGGTGATGGACCCTGATGGCCAGGGCACCTGCCAAAGAGCGGGAGCTGTAGCAAGTTTGGGCAAGGCTCTCCTCGCCAAACCACCTTGAGCATGAAATTGTGGGGTGCACAGCATGCATTTTTAAGCCTCCGAGTGAGATGCTCTGGTGTGTGATCAGCACCGCAGCTGCTTGCTCAGAAAGCCTTTGCTCTGCTGATTTCTCCTCCCATCAATTCCCATGTACGATGCTGGGTGCCTCTGTCTTGGTGTACCCCATGCCAGTGGCTGCCTGGGGGCACCGCTCTTTGGGGGCACTGGGTGGTGGCTCACCTGTCTCCATCACCCCTCAGGCTTGGGAGATTCCCCATCACCCTGAGCTGAGGAGCCCAACACCCCCCAGAGTTACCATCCCCTTCCCCACTACCCCCTCCAGTCCCTCCTGTCCCACTGGGGCTTGCAGCATCTTTGGGACTACACCTGCACATGCTGGGAAACCCGGAGAATGTTTAATTTGGTTTCTAACACATCCACGGCCCCTTGAGATGCAGAGGCCTTGGGGGGACATGAGAAAGGGGGTCACCTCTGCTCCCAAATTAGCAGGCACCAAGGACATGGGAAAAGGTTTCTAGAGCAGCTGAAGTTTCGGGGAGGGACCAGGCAACTCCTGTTGCCCTCACCCACCCCCACTTGCTTCCCCTGCCAGGGGGTCTGCCTGTCGCAGAGCCCTGACCACTGCCACTCCCAGTTTGGTTCCCATTTACACCTTAGCTGCTTCCTAACCACTGCCCCCTCTCAGCCCTGCAAAGCTTCACCCCAAAGTCAAGGTGGCAGAGGTCACACTATGGTCCCACTCCAAGGCAGAAGCTGTTTTCCTCCTGCCCTCCGAGATGACTTCCAGCCGAAGCCGCAAACCCCTCTGAAATGTCTCTCCCATCTGCCCTCCCACCAAACCCTACATGTGCTTCTGTGGCTTCTCTCTGCCGTCAAGCAACGGGAGCTCACGTGCCTGCTGTCCACTCCACAGGCAACCCCGCACCGGGCTTGCCGGGCTCAGCATCTCCTGTCCCTCATGCTCAGGCTCAGCATCTGTCTACCATGCCCAAGCTCAGCACCTCCTTCCCCCATGCCCGAGGAGCTCAGAAAGACCCAGGGAGCACCCAAGTGAGACACCCAAAAGCCAGGGCAGCCACTGAACTGCTCCTCTGCTCCCATCTGTGCCCCCACCTGACCGCCCTGCCTGCGCTGGCAAGCAGCCTGGCTGCTTTTGGACAGCAAAAAATGATGTGATCCTCAATCACTGCTGCAGGATCTGGCATCTTCCCAGGAGGTGTCAGGGCCGGACCAGCAAGACAATTTGGGAGCAGCAGCCCTGGGTTCTCTGCCATATCACGGAGCCATCACTATGAAAATGGCTTCACCACAGTGCGCCTCCTCTGTGCATGCTTTCACTGCAGAGGCCTTTTGGTTTCCCCACCAGATTAGGGACAATGGAGGGTGAATAACGATGCTTGGAGCAAACTATTAGTATGCTGAGTGGGTTGTTTGGTGCCAGGAGAAAGCGCTTCCTGCAACCAGTCTGAAAAAACTGAAGTTTCCCAGAGGCAAAAGAAAAATAAGAAGCGAAGGGGAAGGGGGGTGCAAGAGGGGGAGCCTTGCAGGGAAGCAATGGTGTGGGCAGAAGATGCGGCAGCAAAGAGGGGGCTTGCCCCAGGTTCACCTGTGGGACCAGCCCAGGCTGGCATGCCGTGGAAGGCTCCCTGGCTTGGGGAATGAGCATTGGTGGGGAGCAGGAGGGAGAGGAGGCAGGCAGCCCGCTCCGGAGGCCCAAGGGCAGCAGTGGAAGGTGCCCGTCTGGGGCTGCCATTTGCCCCCACAAGCTGAGATTGCCCCACGTGGGAGAACAAACCGGGCACAACCGCCCATGGGCACTTTGTGAGGCTCCAGCTGGCCCATGGGGATGCAGGGAAGAGCCCTGGCACAGGGTGGCAGCTCACCAGGATGAGCAAGGCCGCGGGATCCCTGTCCTCGGGGGTATGCAACTCCCCCAGGACATACCCAGAGCAGCCTGCTCTAAATGAGGCATGGCACCTAACTTCTGCCTGGAGTGGGGGCTGGAGCAAAGACCCCCATCCACCCCACGGCTGTGCTGAGGAAGGTTCCCACAGCCAGCAGTGCTGCCCTGCTCCAATGCCTGGCTTGAGCACCCCAAATTTGTGGGTCAGCCTTGGGGCCCAGCAGCTGAATGCCTGGCTTTGCCAGCCAGTGAAGCTGAGGCTGAGCGGGAGCTTTGGCACCGCGGGGGGCTCCGGGGCGGTATCCTGCCTCCCACCTCATTTAAATCCCCGCAGCAAACAAAGGGACTGAGGAAATTAAACTCACAGCAAAAGCAGGCTGAAAGAAGAGGGGAGATGTGAGCACGTCCTCACCAGTGTCTCCTCCCCTCCCAGCCCAGACAGAGAGGAGAGAAAACCTCTCCTATTCTCCTGTCCTTCTCCTTCCCTCCCTCTGCTCCACCCCACCAACCTCTCCCCAGCCCTTTCTCCATGCTGCAGCCCCCACAGGCAACAAGAAGGGGGCACTTGGGGAACAGGGGGCTTTTCCCCCCCCTCTCCTCCATCACCAGCAGTCATGCTAACCTCCGCAGGGGCAGAGAGCATCATTCCCCAGCCCAGGTCTCTCCTGGCCTGGCAGACAGCACCCACAACACCATATCCAGCCCCACACACGTATACGGTTCAGGGACAAAATCCGGGTCACTTGAAAAGGCAAGCAGAGGCTGCAGCCCGGCTGTGCCGCGGGGCATGGGAGGCCTTTCCAGCACAAACCTCCACCCCGCCACCTCTGTGGGACCTCCACCTCGCTCCTCCCCATCTCCCTCCCATAGCTTTGCTCTGAGGGTCCCCCGGGGTGACAGTCCTCCGAGGCAAGGATGTGCGTAAGCAGCACCGAGCCCAGCGCTCACTGGAAGGATGCTCTTCGTAAAAAACACACCCCACCCTGTCCATCTTTCCTCCTCCCCAAAGAAACCATCTCAGATCGAAACCCCAGAGCCCTCTGGTGATGGGGTTTCCTTTGGCAGTGGCAGCCAGCTTTGCTTTTATATTTTTTGGAGAGCAGGCTTCGGAGCTGAGCTGACAGCCGGGAGCACTCACAGGCAAACGCAGGAAACCCAGGCCAATTAAGGCAGACAGGCAGTAGACACATCAGCTTTTATCTCGAGATCCAAGTACCCCATTCATCACCAGCGACTGAAAGGTCTGCGGTTTATCAAATAAAATCATTGTCTCTCTCCCTCTCTTTAAAGCCAAACACATTGACTTGGGTGCTGGCTGTGACCTTGTTTAACTAAACATCCTTCTAAGGTCCCCCAGAAGGGGGGAAGGAGCCCTTTGAAGAGGCACCAGCCTCTGTCTGCCACTCCTGGTTCATTAGCGGCAGCGAAGAAAAACCCCTCACGCACCCCTCGTCCGGGCGGGGGAATACATATTTAATTGGCTTAATCGCCCTCGGCGAGTCGGCCCTCCTGCACAGCACTTCTTTGTGCTCCTTCCCATCCACGGGGACCCCATGGCTGCCCAGGACAGACGGACAGATGGACGGGTGGCCACTCTGCTGGCAGCTGTCATGCTCCGGCGCTGGATGTGTCCCCTCGGCTGGCCCACCATCGCCTTTATGGGCCATTTTCTTTCACACTGCCGCGTCCCTTTGCAAATCCCTGGCTCGGATGCTGTCTGCCACCAGGCTGGGGTCTCCCCAGTGCCACTGCTCCCCCCACCCCATCTGAGAAGCCAGGGGTTATTTTCAGTCTGCTGCATTTTCCAACACGGGCTCTTCCCTGCCGCTCGCCATCACATTTTCTCCACCCCTTGCAACTGCCAGTGCCCCCAGTATAGCAGACCGGTTTACCTCCCCGTTCCTTCCACCCCAGTAGCAAAAAGGTCTCTGTATGTCAAAAAGACGCCCCATCTCCACAGCCGGCTGCCAGCAGCCATCTCCTCGCCCCACGGAGCAGGGAAAGCGATGTTCTGGCCCGCTGCCATCCTCAGGGAGGCTGATGCCCCCCCAGACCCAGTCTGTCTAGACACGGGCTGAAACAGAAAAGAGATACACCCCTCCAGACGTGGCAGCGTGTCCCCAGAGCTTGATAAAAAAAAAAAAATCCCATTTTTCAGCTGTTTGGCACATTCACACACCGAGGAACCCAACAACAACACGGTGGCCAGCAGAGACCCCAAACTGGCATCTCCCAGGGGGGCTGCCACAAGAGGCAGGAACCAGCTGGGGAACCAGGAGGGCTCCAAATGAGGGTTACCACAAGCAGGGCCACCCCAGCGCTCGCTGGGCTATGTTTCTCCATCCTCCCTGCCTCTGAGGAGGCTCACAGCCTCAGCGTCTGGCAGGTTCTTATAAATGCTGTCTCTGTCCGATGCTAATGAAAGCCTCTCAGCGCCCCCCCCCCCTTTTTTCTTTAGTTATCAGATCACTCCGTTAAGAGTTAAATACCAAGCAAAGCAATTTCCTTGCCTAGCCTGGATGTTAAAAACCCCTTTGCTGACACAAATTACTACAGGAAAAATAAACCAGGCGGGTTCTGGGGAAGACACGCTGACAGCATCCCTTCCCCAGCTAAGCCAATCACGCTCACAACTCCAGGGATCTTTGCTGCGATAGTCTTGCCTACAATACAGCCTGCATAGCACTAAAATATGAATGTCACCTTTATGGATCAACTCTAAAAAGCTCCCTTAGTCAGTGTGGGGCTGCCCAATCCTCTGGGAGGCCGTGGAGGAGAGCAAGCAAGCTGCCAAATGCAAAGGGAGAAGCCATCATGGAGGCTTGACTTACCCTTTAAGCATGTATGCATAATCATCACTTCCAAATACCAAGTTTGTGGGGTTTGGTTGTTTTGTTATAGGTTTTTGGGGTTTTTTTAATTAGAATAGTGCCTGTTCAAAGACCTGGCAGAAATGTCCTCGTCTGCGTCCTTCCTTCCTCCTTTGTGGCTCTAACTTGTCATCTGCAGGAATGAATAGTGCAGCGAGTCCCAAAGAAGCCCCAGCTCAAGCCCCTATCATTATCAGCCCACTTTAACGAGAGGGATTTTTTATAAATCGCCTCCCCACTCCCCCTTACCCTCTCCCCGGCAATCTGAGCGCTGGGTCCCAGCTGATCTCAGCCCCCTGTGGCCAAGCCCTGGCTATTTGCCCCCACCCCAGAGGAGTTATTGTTCCCGAGGCTGGTGGGCAATACCCAACCCGGAGGGGGGGAGCCGCGCTTCACCCTCACACCTCTCCGCCGTCGAAGAGCAGCTCTGAAAGAAGCAGGCGGTGCGTGAAGTTGAGCCTCCAGCTACAATAGCCCGGGCGAGCGGGATGGCCATTGTGCCTGCCCTGTCCTGCTCTGCCCTGCCCTGCCCTGCCCTGCCCTGCCCTGCCTTACCTCCTCAGCAGGGACCGGCGCCGCAGCGCATCGGTGCTCGCCGGGGCCGAACGCTCCTCCGC
>VZRW01001040.1:166549-196335 GCA_013398125.1 Aegotheles bennettii | reverse complement strand
CCCCCGGCCTTGTGGGGTGGCCGAGGGGCTGCCCCGCCGAGCTCCGTGCCAGGCGCTGGAGGGGGACCCCAGGCTCGCCCCGCTGGGGGATGTTCAGCTGCCCCCGCAGCCCCTGAGGCTGCCGGTGTGCTTTCTCCTCAGGCGGTGCCCGGCACCATGTTCGTGCTGGTGGAGATGACTGACACGGTGCGGATTCCGCCCTGGCAGTTCGAGAGGAAACTGAACGAATCCATTGCTGAAGAGCTAAACAAGAAACTGGCCAACAAGGTAGCGTGTGGGTCACGGACAGGCTGGTGCAGGCCTCATGGCATCCCTGAGCGTTCCCTCCTTCATTTGTTTCTGGCGAGGTGTGTGGGCGAGGTACCAGAATGGCTCAGCTGTGAAGGCCGACCCCAGACACTAAAATATCAGAGACTGAACAGAGGCAGCCGTGCATCATCTCAGTGGGGGCTTATTTCCAGCAGCTGATGCTGTAGTGGGAAGATAGTGAGACACCAGATAAGGCAGAGAGGCATGGAAGAGATGTGAGAGTAACCACTGTTTTGTGTGTAGAGTGGCAATCACATACAGTCTGAAAATGGATGCAAACTAATCCATCCAGCAGGGAATTTTAACAAAGGTGATGTAAACAAATGTAGCACAGTAATACTGGAAGAGAATGAAGGTGTTAGTAGCTAACTGGGTCTGTGCTTAGTACCTGAAATACAGTGTGGCAGCAAGAAGTTGGTCTTTGCTGCAGGCTCTGAAAAGGTGTTGTCACGGGCCAGGACACGGCTTCCCCGTGCAGCCCGGGGACTGTGATTAGCACACAGCTTTCAGCCTGAGGCAGGTGCACATCTCAAAATACAGCTTGTGAATGGGGCTCAAAAGAGCAACCCGAAGTAGTCGAGGGTTGTCAACAGCAGATTGTACAGACAGGTTATGAAAAGCAAAACTCTTCCCTCGTTGACTGATGAGTGGTAGGTGCCTTACATTTTGTAGGCTTGTGAAGGCATCTCAGAAGTAGCAGAAAAACTAAGAGTTCTCATCTCTCCCCATATATAATACAATAATGTGTATAATTTAAGACAAAGGCAAGCCTAGAGGCTTCTGGAAGTGTAACTAGCAAAAAGTGTGTTTAGCCTTTGGACAAGCTGTGGGGCTGGTGAATGATGACTGTGGGCAGCTGTTTACTATCTTGACAGGTCAAGTTCTCTCACTGCTGACAATTCCCCCAAGGGTTTCTGTCTGTAGCAGTGCTCTTTGCAGTGCCCATGAGAACGCACCCTCCCATAACACTTGGCTAAGTTTGAGGTTTCCCTACAACGCAGTGTGGTTAGGGCTGGGGCTGTAGGAGGAGTGCACCAAAACGGCCTCTCTTCCATTTTGCCTTCTTTGTGAAGCTGTATAAATGTTATGGCTTGCTTGGTTTAAGCTGGTGAGTTGGTTGATTTGCTGCATTTTGATTATTTTATTTTTTTCTCTGAGCAGGTTGTATACAATGTCGGCCTCTGCATCTGTCTGTATGATATCACAAAGCTGGAGGATTCGTACATATTCCCTGGAGACGGTGCATCGCACACCAAAGGTATATTCTTGTCCTCTGTTGTATAGTTCTGCAGAAGGTTAGTGACCTGGAAATGTGCACCAAGTTCACTTGTTAGGGAAAGTAAGTTTAAAGGAACTTGTTAAAATTCATAGCCTTAACTCTGTTCCCGTTAGGAAGGCAAGAAGAACGTGGCAAAAGTCTTCCCTTTGCGTTTTTTGAATACAATTACAGCTTTAAATTGCTGGTCCTCTTTGCCTTCTCCAGCAGTCCATCTCTGTCTGCAATTAAGAGCCATAAGTGTGGGATAGGGAAGAGTGTTAATTTGATTTTAAATTGTTGAAAATATGTACATGGAAAATAAGTTGTATTTATTGTTCTGCATTTGTCTAGCATTTTTTTCTTTTTGAAGCTTATTTTCCCTAGCTAGAATGTAGAAACATGTTTCTAAATATAACATTTGCTCAGCATTTGATGCTGTTTTCTTAGCTGGAAGTTTTGCTACATTTTTGTTTGAGACTTAGACAGATCTGGTTCAGCATACATTTCTAGTGACTTTTTTTTTTTTAAATAAGAAGTGACTAATTTATTTGCTTTGACTTTTGGCAAATCTTTCTCAGTAAAATCTGAAAGTAAATGCATCAAAGCAGATTTCATATATTTTTTTAAGGTAAAATGAGTTTCTTTAAACATGCTGGAAAGAGGTGCAATTTTCTAGCTCCAGTTTTCAGCATGGAAATGTAGCTTGACCACATGAAATGTTTCCTGTTAGAAGGGAACTGGACTGGCTGACTGTGGCTCCCATTCTTTAAATTTTAACTCCAACAGCATTCACTGCCTGCACATAAAAGCTCCTCTGGTACTGAAGAAGGACGGCAGGCTCTCCTGCTTGCTTTAATCTCCACTCAGCTTCTTAACTTTGAATTACTCCTCGAACTGAAACAAGAGAATATATTATCTCTGAGCTGGGGAAAAAGGTCTTCTGCTTTCCGAATCTGAGGTAGCACTTTATTAAATCCTGCTGGGTCTGGTAGCTCCTCTTTCTTTAACGTACGGTCTGATTTTATGTAAAAGAGGAGCACGGAGTTAAATTAATGATGTTAAATTGCTCATAAGCATTGTTTGGCTAAAGTTGCTTAGTATAACATTCTTATAAACTCAAAATGCTTAGTTAGAAAGGAAATAATTCTATTTAACCTGGATGAAGAATGCAGTTATGTTATAGAATCTTATTTACTCTTACAATATTTGATATCAAATACTTCATTTAAAGTAAATACAGCATTGCTGACAAAGGTAGAAGAAGCAGAAATATTGCAAACAAGTGTGATTTCAGCTGACATTCTTGGCCTTGAAGGGCTGTGCAGGAATGCTCACTTCATAACTAGAGCAGAGGTTCTGCTCCATATTCTTAATTTGTAGCCTTATTTTGTAAACTTAAATTCTTGCAAGCTTGAAGAGCAGAGAACAGGAGACTGCTGGTCAACTGTTGTCATAATTCATACAAAATGGTTAGGAATTAGAACTCTTATTCCCATTTTCCCGTCTAATCAGTGCCTGTAAGGAAATTGTAAAAGAAACTGGTTAAACGTTTTAGAGGACATATAGGATGTGGGATTTTGTTTTAATGGCTGCCACCCTGTGGAAGGAGTATAGTTCACTAACATGGACATAACGTTAATGTTCTGTTTTCTTCTAAGTGCATTTCCGCTACGTGGTCTTCCATCCCTTCCTGGATGAGATTCTGATTGGGCAGATCAAAAGCTGCAGCCAGGATGGCGTTCACGGTAAAGCGCGACTTCTGACCCTGGGGACACGTGAACTGCAGAGCTCTTGGGTCTGTGGAGATACTGGGATTTCAGGCTGTACAGCGCTGTCTGAGGGCTGCTGAATGACTGTTACTGGCCTCTAGCTCTGCTCTGATCTGGGGGTGCTTGGAGCTTGGCAGCTTCCCCTGCCCTTGATGGTTTTGTCTGCACTCCACTCTCCTTTTGGCATTCACGTGCATGCCCAAGAACAGGCAAAGCCCATCTGGAGCATAGACAGGATTCATTTTATCACTTCAGTTAACAGAATCTGTTTTGTTTTAAAGTGGTAGTATCAGCTCTTGTTGCCCCAATGCATCTTCCCTATGGTGCTGTGCAACCTCATGCTAATTTCCTGTACCTGGAAACGTGGCAAGGAAACATCTCTGTGAGCACAAAGTGCTATCAGAGTCATGGGATACATAATTGATAAGTACAAGCCTTTCTTGTAGGAATCTTCCATGCAAGCGAGCTCCTCAGTTGCTAAGTCAGGACAGCAAGATTGTCTTAGCTGCATTTGTTGCTGAATTGAGGCATGTCCACTCTCAGATAAAACTCAGTCATGAATTCTCAAGAGGGAGGTGGGGATTGTTCTAACTTTATATTGGTCTTTATTTAACGTGTTGCATCTGTGGTTTCTAAGCTCTTTTCTGTCACAGACCTCTATAGCATCTGACTCATTTCTTGGAACGCTTTCATTTCCAGTCCTGCTCCAAACAGCCTTTTCCTTTCCCAGCGGGCAGGGAGACTGTGCCCTCTGTTGCTGTGTGTACTTTCAGCTGGGCAGTTGCTTTGCTGCCAACTGAAATTGAGCGTTGTGGCTCAAAGAATAACTCCTGCGTGATCTCAGATGTCCTTCCTGAAAGAGGAAGGAGAGTGAGTCTAGAAATGCATTTTAGGAATTGCAGTGGTACGTCATTTGTGAAGAAGCGTTTCAGTCTTCATCAAATTATTTTCTCCACAGTTTCCATTGGATTCTTCGATGATATTGTCATCCCACCAGAATCCCTGCAGCAGCCAGCTAAGTTGTATCCTTTGATCACCTTTGGTAACTTCACTACTTCATTTCAAAAGATTGTGCAGTGCTGGCCCAACAGGCATTCATTGCTGCAACAATGAAGGTGCTCAGCGGCAGAAGCTAAGCCCTTGTGTCGGGCGAGTCCCGCAGACTGTTATCACGGCTAGACAGGCCTCACACTCATTAGGGTTTGCAGGGTCATTGTGCCAGCTGATAGAAATGAATGGCCGTGTCCCCCAAACAGCCGTGTTGTAATCCCTGCCTCTAGTCTTGGCTGCTGCTGAAGACAGCGCCAGTTTTACCACATTGTGTAATGTCTAGATACATGGTGTGTCTAATACACTTATTTGTGGTAACAGAGGTCTTCTTGGGTTTAAGGGGTTTTGTTTGATTTGGCTTTTTGGGGGTGGGAGTCACCCCAACTCTGCCCAGCAGCATACACCTTGAACAGGAAAATCGGAAACGAGATGGGGGGTGCTGGGCTGCACAGATGGTGATAGTGCATGGGGTTGAGAAATAATTGTGGAAAGGCTTTGAGTGGAGTCCATTCCAGAGCTGTCAGAAAGTGACATGTCAGGCAGAGTACTGATTGTTTCCATCCCTGACCCTTGGTGTGTCCAGCGATGAAGCAGAGCAGGTGTGGGTGTGGGAATATGAGACGGAAGAAGGGGCCCATGATCTTTACATGGACATTGGGGAGGAGATCCGCTTCCGAGTTGTGGATGAAACGTTTGTTGATACATCACCAACGGGTCCAAGCTCTGCAGAGGCTTCCACTTCAAACGCCACAGAAGAAGTCCAGAAGAAAGAGGCACCCTACACTCTTGTGGTAACTACGTGCACAATTCATAGAGCCTCATGAACGTTGTGGTTTATTCATTGTCTAAAATAGCGTCCCTTTTCCAAGAAACTGATTGCTTTAAGCTGACTGTGAAGCAAAAAGAGTCACAAAATGAAAGGGGTGGAAAAGGGGAGAAACAAGATTGTTCCTGTGGTCACACTGTTTGCTGTGTGTTTTCACTGGAAAGCTTTGTGTGGCTGGTGGCACCGGGAGGCTGATTTAAAGCCAACTGTGGATGCAGGACCTGTACGTAGGAGTGAAGGTACAAGGAGCACAGAGCAGGGAGAACCACATCAAGGTTTACACAGCAACTACACAGTCTGTCCCATGCAGTGCTTGGGCGTTAAGATCCACCTGAGAAAAGTGCAAGAGACAGAGGGATTTAGAGCACTGGAAGCTCTGTCCTCTCACAGCTGGAGTATGCTAGGACAGTCGGGAGGTGGAATGGGCAAGTGCTTGATTTTCAAGTGTTGAACGTTTGGTGTAGCATTGACAAGGTTAGAGGAGTCTGGGCAAGTGCTGGGCAAGCTCTGGTAGGAAAAGGACTCATCCGTAACTTGGAGGGAGGGATTTTGTATTCCTGTGCGTTTACTCCTGTGTCCTCAATGCAGTTTACAATTGCACACTCTCTTCTCTCTGCAAACAGGGATCAATCAGTGAGCCAGGCCTGGGCCTCCTGTCGTGGTGGACAAACAGTTAGCTGCCATCAGAGCCCGCTCCGCAGAACGTCTTTCTGGTGGATGTTTGAGGGATTACGGGACCCTGCTGGTCCTCATTGCTTCTCTGAAGCTGAATGAGAAATCAGACCTGCCATCCTCTGTTTCCCCTTCAGCTTCCAAGCTGCCAGATCAAGACAGTTGCTTTCAAGAAATGTCTTCACTGATCTGTAGAAGTGAATTTACAGGCACAAAAAGCCTTGAATGCAGTGGCAACAAACTCAGCTGGAGCTTTGGTCTCCTGCCCTGGAGGGAAACTGGGGGAGGTCTTTACTTGCCTGCATTAAGAAGGGAGTTGACTTCAATGAGTGAAAGCGGGAGAGAGAGCCTGTCAAGACTGAACACTCCCTTGGGCTGTGAGCTCGATCTCAGAGGGGTAGAAACCTGCCGTTCTTTTGACAGGAAACAGAAGAAACTGCAAAAGACTCAAGTTAATAGAGGTGCAGTACTCTGGAGACCTGGAAAATGCTGCTGGGATAGCAGGGGAGGTGGTGGCAATGTCTGCAAAGAATGGGAACTTTACCCACGCATGAAGTCAGCCAGAGAGGACTGGCATGACATTGGTCTACCCAAAAGTAGCTCAGGCTCTGTGAAGATGACCACTGTGGAGTTCTACAGGCTGCTTATTGTGCTGAATGGAAATACTTCCATTGGGTGAGCTCTGTTTGTGTAGAATGAGCTAAACTTTGCAGGAATTTGACGGAAAATAAGCAATTATGAACTGAAATAATGGACCAAGGCTGCTTTGAGCAAGTTAAATACTTGTTGGTGGGGGTGTGTTAATACCAGAAACAGAATAAATAGTAAAAACCACACAGCCCGCCTTCCTGTACAATTTGTGGGGAAACTACCAGCTTCCTGCACAGCAGGAAGAACAAAGTTACCTCCTGCAGTTCAGCTGCTTGGATTTCAAGGCAGACGATATTGAGACCAACACTTTGCTCTGCACTAACAGCCAATAACAAACAATTGCCATCATCCTCCCTGACAGCAGTGAAAGGAAAGGGGGGAACAAAACAGTGAGTAAAATCTATGCAGGGCCTGTTGCCAAGAGAGTGGTGCTGCACATAATTACAAAGCCAGCCACGTTTGGCAGGAAGGGGCTGTAATTCCCTGGGATAGTGGGTCTGCTTAACCTCCAACTGTGAAAACAAAGCCTGAGTCACCAGCACCCTCCGTTGTTAGAACCCCTTAATTCTGAACTGTTATTCCTGGTGCATTGCCCTAATTAAAAGGGAGCCTAGAATTCTACAGGTTCACATAGTAACTGAGGGCCATCTGCTCAAGACAATCAGCCTACCACATGCTGCCTGCAGAGCAGGAGTGCTCAGACATGCCATCATCTAGACAGGGTGGAAAGAAACTTTGCAGAACACCCTCAGCTGTGGAAATTTAGGTGAAGCGAGTTAGAGCCTCCACAGCCAGACAGGTGTCCACAGACTGTTCAGGGTGGGGTGGAGGGACAGGAAAACAGCCCCAGGTAACTTTGAGTGGGTGTTGTGCTCAGCTCCCATTGCACAGGGTCAGAGCTCCCAGGAGCATAGCGGGGGGGCAGCTGCACATCTTCACCTGCTGACCTAGTGAGATACTCCTCAATGTAAGCCTCCTGCTGCAGAGCAGGTAAGCTGTGCTTGAGGAAACGAGTTTACTGCACAGTGCTGTATAAATCACTTGCTCCTTGCAAATTTGTTGTTGCTGCAGTAGTGGCACTGTTGCCCCAGAGAGGAAGACAGCAATAGTCACAAGTGTAGCCTGCAGGACTCCTTTTTTACCATGTGTTTTTGTGCACAGCAATGATTTACAGAGTAAGAACTGGGCCAGTACCATCTCATATCTCCAAGAAGTTCTTTTCCACCCTCCCAGCAGCAGGGCAAGCAGGGGCTGGGAAGCAGGATTATGAATGTAACAACACAAGGCAGAAGTGATGGTCACATTCTTTATTTTCATTTCGTTTCTTTAGCCGTCAGTAAAATGAATGGGCAGAAAACAACCAACTGAGCAGACAAACCCACCTTCGCCGGTTATTTCCAAATATAAATAACTGTGGGACAACTGAAATCGAGCCAAAATAGAAAAAGGGAGCTGGGGAATTTAAAAGACAAAAGTAAGCTTAGCTGCACTCCCTTTTCATAGTGTCAGTGAAGAGGAAGTACCATAACAAAAAGGAAGCTATGGTTACATTTGATCAGACACTTATTCCAACAGTAGGCATGGAATTGCACTTTTCATGAAAATGCCAAAGCTGAATCGAGTCCAGTGCATGGGGCATTGTGCGCACTTAGCTTCATTTCTGCTGCAGCTCCTTCATTCTGTTCAGGGCACTGCCAGCCTGAAACCACTCTATCTGTGACTCGTTGAAGGTGTGGTTCAGCAGGATTGTTTCTTGGCTCCCATTGGGATGCTTGATGATGCATTTCAGAGGCTAAAGGAAGAAGACAGTTTTTATTTCCCCCCCCTTCTCTTACAAGGGAGCAAGTTAACTAAAGCTTCTCACAGGAAGATTCCTATGTATTTTTAAAGGCTTGAAAATGGAACATTATAGCTCAGGGGGGGCTTGACATAGAAGTGTGGATGCACTTCCTTCTAGGAGCATTCATGCTTAAGGCAAGTCCAGGAATTCAGAATGTCGCACCAGGGTTTCTCCCTACGGTTCAGAATAACATGATCTGATTCTGACTTGCTCCCCAGGCCACTGGCACGGTGCCCCATTGGGCTGGCAGGACATCCTGCTCAGGGGTGCCTGTGCTGCTGCAGGCCCCGAGTGTACAGCTCGACACTGCTCCCTGGCAGCAGCACACCCCTGTCCACCCAGTGCCATGACAAGACGCCCAGGTACCTTTCCAGGTGCAAAGTCTGCCAGCCCCACGATGCTGAGCTTGTCCACAGGATGAATCTTGTTGTAGTCTGCCGGATCAGCAAAAGTGAGAGGCAATAGACCTTGCTTCTTCAGATTGGTTTCTGCAGAGAACAAACAACTAAGCACGCTCGTAACGACACACTGCAGGGGATCAGGAGTACCTTCTGGCTGCCCAGTGCCTCTCAGAGTAGTATTCCAGCAACAATTACTATCTTTATAGCAAAATCAGCATATCCACTGTTCCTGCTGTGTCTAACCAGTATTTAACAGGATTCCTGACAAGAGAGACCACACAATCTGTCAGCAGATGGAGTTCATGCCCATAGGTTTGAGTCCTGGGGCACAGTGAACTCCACTTCCACCCAAACAAGATGCATCCTGTTGACACGCATCGCAGGGGAAGTGCGACTCACCGTGGATCCTGGCAAAGCTCTTGGTGATGATGACCCTGCCCCCCAAGTGACGTGGCTCCAATGCTGCATGCTCCCGGCTTGATCCCTCACCATAGTTTTCATCCCCGATAACTGCCCATTTGACACCCATTTTCTGTGACAAAAGACAGATTTACATCGCTGCAGTCACTGGAGTGAGGAATTAACAATAAATACCCACCCACACATCGAATTTCAGCGCTACACTGCTGCCACTGCTGTGCTACAACACTTCCCAGAAGGCTCCCTTTGGTTCTGAGGAAGGACAGAAATAAAGGAGTCAAATGCTTCACAGCAGCTAGGCACTGCCATCCTTTCCTAATGAGGGCTGAGGAGGATTGTCCTTGAGACCCAGAGCAGATCCCTGCTGCCACCTTTCCCTTCACAGTCCTGCGCCAGAGCAGAGTTCACACCAGCCATGATCCCTGCTCTACTTCTGGAAGCAATATGGAAAACTAACTTCTGTCTACTGGAAGAACCAATCTGAGACCACTGCCAAGCTGTCTGGAGGGTGAAAGAGCATTTCTTGTGGTTCTAAGCAAAGTTTTAAAGTATGAAGGAGACAAGCATAGAATTTAACATTACACTAGTCACAGGTGAGACATTCCAGGATGAGAAATTTAGTTACAGTCTGATGACACCTGCGCCTTGTAAGCTGTGCAGTGCCTAAGAGAGTTCTTTCCCTTTCGTCTGTGACTTCTGGTCCCCTCTGGGTCACAAGATCTCCTTTCTTTTCCCTGTAGCAGGCAGGGAGAGAATCCCCTACAGGAACTGCCATCAGAGTAAGTCCCAAGAAAAAGCCTCAATGCTGAGTGAATTCACAGCTGCTGTTACTTGAGAGCAGGAGGGCGAGATCCTCCATCTTGGCACAGACTACCCAAGGTGTAAACACCCTCTTAAAACAGATGTGTCAGGGGAAAGCCTCACCTTGTAGTAACGGGCTGTGTCTGGGACTGGCCCAAACTCCTGGGTTAGTGCATTCCTCACAGAGTTGGCTTTGCCGTTTTCAATGTTGATGGCGCCGATGAGCAGGTTGTTGGAGATGTTGTCCAGATGGCCGCGGAATTTGAGCCATGGTCCGGCTGCCGAAATGTGGTCAGTGGTGCATTTCCCTTTTACCTAAAGGGTAGCAGAAGAATATCTTAGGATGGATCAGTGACTTGAGCCTTCCTCAACACTTTCGATTGTGAAGAATCCTCACATCTCTTTTTAAAGGCATAAACCCAAGAGAATCACGTTACAGAATCAAGGCACTCTAAGGCAGAACACAATGGTTGTTCTGCATGTGTTGGGTAGGAAGAACATTCCTATTCCAAAGGGTAAATTACAGAATTGAGCTAAGCTGTGACACCTCCTACCATGTCTTCACTTCCCTTGGCAGCAGGTTCCTCAGGTACAAAAAGCAATTAAGCCCTTCCTGCTACAGCTCAGCTTCCCTGCTTGGGGAGTTCAGCAGGATGCCAAATGTTTCCTCTGAGTTTCCAATCTGCACAAAAGCCTTCTCAGCTTGTAGGAACAGAATTCCCAACCAGAAATAATGGCCTTCCAGCTGGTAAGTCCTAAAGTGCTTGCAAAGGAATTGCCTGTGTCAAAAACTCAAGTACAGCTCAGTATGGCCCTTGGGAGGTACCTGCAACTCTGCCACTGAGAATCAGCAATGTTCTTGAATGTCGGTTCCTAAGGGATTTGCAGTTCAGAACCCACCACTGTATTAACTGAAGCTTTCATCCTGTTAACTCACCACAGGCAGTGAGGAGAAACCCACGTCTTCATTAAGAGACTGAAATGCAACGTTTAACTATTATCAAGTAATTTCTCTTTCTACAAAATGGGAAGAGAACACATGTACTGATGGATGAGAAGTTCCTAATGACCTCATTTGAGACAGAATGCATCTTAGAAGAGTCAGGTATTAGAGACGCTAATTAAAGAACCCATCCACCTTTCTGCTGCAGGTTATAAATGGGAGAAATTCCACAGACTGCACGGTATGGGTAGGATCGTATCACATGGTGTAGTAAGCTTCATTTTTCATGGTATTAGCTAACCACTAGCCCAAAGGAGAAAAGTCTCTTAGTTATAACAGAAAGAAGACGAAGAATCAGAAGGAAACACCTGGAAGGAAGACCTGTGCTTTGTACTGTCCATAAATATGTGGTTGTAGGGGAGGGAATCACAGATAGCTCAAAGGCACATCCAAAGCTTCTAGCGATTGATGTGCAAACCCCTGTTTTGAGCAGTCATAGCCAGTGTTCCCCCACTTTGCTCCTGACCTTGATGAGGATCAGCATGTCTTCTAGATCCTTGCCGTCCCACTTATCAAAGGGCTCAAGAAGCTGGAGGCGCTGGCTGGTGGGGCTCACATCCACATGCTGCCCACTTCCATCCTTGGGAGGGTACTGATAGGTGTCCTGGCCTGGGTCAAACTCCTTCCAAGGGAAAAAGCAAATCAGCCTCAGCCAACCCCACAGCACATGAAGAGAACAAGCCAACACAGGCAAATTGCACCCATTCTAGCTTTAATACTAAGGATGAGGTCAGTGCATAAAAGTTCCCTCACTATAGATAAAACACTACCAGGAACAGGCCTTCCCTCCCTCCATCTCCAGATTGAGCAGTTACCAGCTTGGGCAGCTCATCCGCATCAGGTGCTTCTAGTTTAAACTTCTTCCCATCTGCTCCTGTCAGGAAATCTGTCTCAGGGTTAAATTTCAGAGTGCCAGCAATGGACAGGGCTGTGACAATCTGAAAGAAAAAACAATGACAAATGTAAAGGCATATTCTACCCCCCATCTCATCATCTGAAAGTCCTACACCTAACAGTCTCAAAGCCAGCAGCCGAGCTACAAACAAAACTATACTGTGTCTCTTCTGCAGGCAAAGGAATTAGCTCCCAAGACACCCTGAACTATTCCACAGCCCCTCTCTGGCTGTTTCTTACCTCTGGCGAGGTCACAAATGCATGAGTCTCTGGATTGGCATCATTGCGACCTGTAAAATTCCGGTTGTAGGATGTAACTATTGTGTTTTTCTCTCCTTTCTTGATGTCCTTTCTGTGAAAGAAACAAACAGGCTCATTGAATCCAAAGGGAACATTGCTTCTAGATGTCTCACTGCTAAATCCCCCAGCTTGGTTTTGGTAGCAGTCACTCTTTTGGAAACACTAATCAGTGCCTGGACATGTTTTCCTCCCTTAAGGACAAACTCAAAGCCAAGGACAAAACCAAGTCAGACACTGATTCCTGGAATGGTTTCCACAGCCCATGTTGTGCACTGTTTAACTGTCTGAACAATAATCAATTGTGTTGTCTTTGGACATCCCACCATTAGCAATGATGAAGCAACATGAGAATCTCTCTCCCATCCCCTCTATTGGGAATTTTCCTCCATGCCACACCAATGATTGAAGTTGGACTGATTCACTTTTCCTGTTTTGAAAGGCCCATACAAATTCCAGTCCACCCTCTCAAGATAACAAATCACTCTCCCCATTTTTTGCTGCCTACTATCAAAAGCATCCAGATGTGGCCACACTCGTGGCCATTCTGCAGCTTCACTCATCTAAAGGCTCAATATAAATCAGCAGACTTTCACTTCTCCTCCAGTGCATATCAGCCAGCTATGGCCAATGGGTTTTTAAGCATTTCTTTTAAATTCCCAGTGTGTGATATTTACAATCAGATTTGGCTTCACAGAGCACTTTAGGAGCTAAAAGATGCAAAGCTAGAGTGAGGTCCATCTTTCACTTTACCTGTCCCACTGGCCAATGCATGGCCCACAAGCATTGGCAAGAACCAGTCCTCCAACTTCTCGAAGGGTTTTCGCCTGGGGGGCAGAGAACAACTTTATTATAAGCAGAAAGTCTGGAATAAGTTTATGAGGTTGCTCTTTCAGAGGAATAGGACACCTATCTTTTAACAGAAAGCACCAAGGCTGAGAAAATTCCCATCCTTGTTTCACTTGCAAGTTTTGAGTCACTTTAAAAATATATGGGGTTTGATCCCAGAAAACCTCCAAGTTAACACTGGGGAAGAGCACAGGATGACTTGCCATGATGTTCCCATTCTCTACCTACTTCCAATTGAGCAATCCAGCTCTCACAGATACCTGGCTGAAGGGCAGTGTTTGGTCAGATTAACATCCTACACACTTACTGCCCACGTAAGCAGAGAATTGGTGAAAGTGCAGGCAAGCATGTGTGTGTCTGCTCAGTCTGTTCAGCCAATGATTCAATTAAGAGGGCAGATGTTACAGAAAAGTATGACTGTGGTCTTGGAGGAGGCAGCATTAACCACTGGCTGGACATATTCACATGTAGACTTACATAGTTGGTCCCCAAACTGTGGCAGCATCCAGTATTTACTAAATATTAGAACTAATTAAAACCTCATTTTCTGCTCCCCACAGAAAAGGGGAGAAAGTAGGTGGTGGTTCCTCTACAGAAGCAATTTTAATCAAACACGAGTTTGCCAGAAGTTTGGTCTAGAATGGGAACTTCCTTCCTACAAAAGACTTGCTGACATCCTAAATTGTTCCCAAAGGAGAAAACTGGATTGCAGGTGGGTGCTAGCCCTTCATCAGCCATGGCCATCCACAGAACCCCAGAAGAAATATCCAGCCTTTGCTATGCACACTGTTCTCTCCTCAGGGCCTCAGTTCCTGATAACTGCCTCAGCTCTGCCCAGTTCCAACCCTGTTTTTACATGCTCAGGTAGTAAAGATACCAGGTCAAAACACCGTCAAGGTGATAGCAGGACCCACACGCGTAGTAATGCAAGACCAGTTACTACAGCAGTAATTGCACCTCTAGCAGTAAGTGAAGACAAAGTTTAAGAAGTTTCTATTAGTTACCTCTGGACTCCTGAATACTGTCTGTAAGAGTTTAACACTTACTGTTTGGAAGCACAAAGAGCAGTCATACTCACATAACCGTCTCTTTCAATGGTGGCACGGATCTGCTCTGAGCCTGGTGTGATTGTGAACTTAGATTTGCACTTCAATCCATGTGCTAGTGCCTGTTTTGCCACGGCTGCAGAGCGTCCCATGTCCTCATAGCTGGAGTTGGTGCAGCTGCCAATCAAGCCTGTGATGTTTGACAGAAAGAGCGAGGTGGTTACTGCAGCCCCCTGGTTCTAGGAATCTTCTCTCTGACTCAGCTCTTAGCAGAAAAACCAAGGGACAACCATGTTTTCTGCTGACAAGGAATCTGAAACTGTGTCAGGTACTAACACTGCCAAGCCTCCCAGCAAGATACTGTGATCACAAGCAATCCCTTGTCTGGCTTTGGAAGTTGCACAGTCAGAACACACTACCTGGTCACTAGCCTAGTTACTGTTTTACAAGATCAGAGTGTCGCCTACTTGCACTTTGGTTAAGCAAATCACCACAGAGATGTATTGTTCCACAAAGGCACAAAAGGCTTCAAATCAAGATGGCAATAAATGGAGGAAACGATGAAAAGAAAGCAACCTTTGTTAGAGTATGGAGACTACATGAGGACGTATTGAACCATCCTGACAGCATTCTGGTGCTAAGCAGCAAAAAATAAATTCTCTTTCAGTTACAGCTGCTCTTGATCCTATTTGTAACTCTACTGAAGAATAGACTTCCCACCTGGGATGTGGCCTTTACAATGTATTCACATTCTTTTCATTTCCCCAGTGAGCAACACTTGAGAAGCCAGCCAACACGTTACCATCCCACAGGTGAGTATGTAAATTTCCAAGCCTGCTCTTTAGGACAGCAAGAACTAACTTCACTATGTCCCAAGAGCTCAAGGGCCAACTGCTGGGAGGACTGACAATCATGCTCCTGACAGATCTTTGCAACAGACAAATCCATTCAACAGACTTTTAACAAAGGTGCTCCTCCACAGGTAGCATTCCTGTCAACCCAATCACTCAAAAGTTTCCAACAAGATCCCTCCAACTGTCCCAAATCTCATCCCACGCACCTGGCCCAGGTGGTCACTACTCTTGCCAGCAAATTCATATGGCCATGAAGAGAAGACACTGCAGCAAAGCCAAAGGACAGGCAGCAGTAATTAAAGGACTGGATCCCAAGCTATGCGACCAACAGCTTATCCCAAGATAGCAACATTTATGCCACAAGGATGAAGGCAGAGGAAAGAGCAAATGCTACCCACCAACTCTGATATCAACAGGCCAGCCCTCCTTTTCTGCCACAGCACCAATATCTGACACAGGGTGCGCCAGGTCTGGTGTGAAAGGTCCATTGATATGCGGTTTCAGCTTTAAGAAACAGTGACAAAGTCAGAAATTACAGTAGCCAAGAAAATCCCCAAAACACAGCAGCAAATAAATTCCTTTCATAGCTCTATCTGGAAGCTGTTCAAATAGGATTCTCCTACATGGACACCAGAGCAGGAGCTGTCAGTGAAGCAGACCTGAGTGGTTTTTATAAGTTCTAGCACAGCGCCAGGGGTTATCGCATCAAACTCCCAGCTTGGTCCTCATTCACACAGAGCAGAGTCACATCACAACATCTAATACAGAAGCAGGAAGGAAGCCTTACCTCACTGAGGTTGATTTCAATCACCTGGTCATATTGACAACCAGAATCTGGTACCAAGTGTTGCTGGAATTCGTCTGCTAGCGCAGCTATGTCTGAAATAAGAAAGAAGGGAGATCTGAAAAGTGCAGCAAATACGAGGGAAAAGAAAAAGCCTGGAATTGCTAAACATAGAGGGTCCACCATATACTTCCCCATAAACTTCAACTACAGGCTCCTTGCTTGTACCAGATGACCCATGGGACCATGCAAGGTCAGAAATCACAACAGACACCATTGTAGGAGGATGCTGCTCCCAGAACACACCTTCACTTCTACCCTACTTCAACTCCTAAACACTCTTACCAGCTCGCCCAGTCTTGCCCAAGTATTTCTTCATCCGTGCGTTGTAAGGGAAGATTGATGTGGTAGCTCCGATTTCAGCCCCCATGTTACAGATTGTTGCCATTCCTAGGGAAGAAGTAGGAGAAGAGACCACAGGGTCAATGAGGAAGTCCAAGGTCATCCAGTTGTCCAAAAGTCAGTCCATAGAAAAGACAACAAAGCCAACAGAGATCGGGGCATCAGCCACAGAAACCGAATTCCACAGCAGAGAAGACACACTGACTGCATAACGGCTGGCTCAGCCCCTAACGCTTCCAATCAATACAGTGCCTGCAACCAGACTTTTCTGCAAGGAAGGAGCTGAAAGCTACAGTGATTCCTGGAAATCAGATTCCTGGAAACAGATACTGGAAGGGATGACAGGGAACCCCCTGACAGCACCAAATATACTTACAGCAGTGATCAGTGGCTCTGCTACCTGCAGTGAGTGTCCTGCCTCTCCCTACCATCTCATTTATCTTTACTGCAAGAGCCAGAAATTTGTGAGAAATTCAATGGGTTAAATAAAGAGCTCCCAGTGATGGAACATAATAAGAACACCATTTGCTTGTGGCACTGGGATCACCCATGCCTTTCAAGGACACAGCAGCGAAGCTGTAGAAACTGCTGTTTTATCTTTAACAAGCTAAAAGAAGGTATCACAGGTCAAGTTCCTGATTTCGCAGAAGAAAAATCCCAAATTGCTCTCAGTTTGTAAAACCAAATATTCCAAGTTGTAGCCAAGCCATGCAAATGGAGAGAAGCCCAACTTGAAGGCTGCACTTCAAGCCAAAGAAGGGACTCTTCTCATAAGTTGGTCCTAACTAGCACCATTACAGACAGATGCAGTTTTTGCTGGTTCAAATTCAGTACCCAAGATCCACAATCAGCTAGTGTGAGACTGCATGTTACAAACTGCTGCTTTCTGGTCTCCCCCCACCCTGCTTTTCTAAAAAGCTTTTTCTTTAGCAGCTGTCACACACGTACCCCCCTCAATCTGTTTCTTTTCTCTATCCACAGCCTATTTTAGGTTGAAATAAAAACGTCTTTCTTTATCTCTGACATCACCACCACCTAAGCACACGGCGCAATACCTCCCCCCTTACTCTTACCCTGATACACCACCTTACAGGATTCTTCACAATTAACCACTCAGTGTTCTCAGAGTCACAAGAAGGTTTAACAGAAGAGGTCATTTTTTCACTGAGATGGAGTGCTATCCTGTTACACCACTCTCACCCACTCTCCCAGTATGTACTAATCATCCGGCCAGGCTAAGGGAGAACATTCAGCACTTCTTGCTTGATTCCCTTCCCAGCCTCCACAGACAACTCAACATCCAGCTCCAACAACAATCCACTCCAGATAAGAGATTCATGTTGTCTTACCAGTGCAAGAGATTGAATCCACACCAGGCCCGTGGTACTCAATGATGGCACCCGTTCCACCCTTGACAGTGAGGATGCCAGCCACCTTCAGGATCACATCTTTAGGAGAAGTCCAGCCTGAAAGCTTGCCAGTCAGTTTTACACCAATAACCTGAGCAACATTAATGGAAAAAAAAAGTAAAAAATAGTGACACCATTTCCTTTCAGCTGCCAAAACAATTCTTCAGAATTTTGCCTAAGAATCTGAGTGGTTGTGATACCAAACAGGAGAAAATCCTGAAGTATCAGAACACGTGCATAAGAACTGAAACCACTGACAGGGCCAACTGAAAGGAGATCACTACTCACCTATTGTTCTTAGGCCCTGAATAAAAAAGCTGCAAATGGAAACTCAGAGTTGCCAATGAATCAAAGACCAGCTTGTTAAGCCAGCACGTGAATACAGACAAGACTGTAATGGTATATAGTGCCTGAAAAAAATCAGCATTTCTTACATATATCTCACCCTTCACATTGAAGATTAGTATTTCTTTTGCTCCTACCTTTGGGCATTTGAGCTCCCAGGGGATTCCTGCCATGACATCTACAGCATCAGCTCCACCCACACCAATGCAGATTCCTCCCAAGCCACCTCCGTTGGGGGTGTGTGAATCTGTGCCAATCAGCATAACCCCAGGGTAGGAGTAGTTCTCCAGAATGATCTGAAAATAAAAATGGATGGATTGTTTGCTTGCTTGGTTGTTGGGAAAGGAGGGAGAAGACAGCAGGAAAAAAGACAAGGACAAGAACAAGAATTTAGATTAGTTTGTATTTGCAGATTTCAGCAGCAAGAAAGTAATTGAATTTGTTCTGGATTGTAAATTCACTTGTGTGAATTTAAGGAACTGCTTGTGGAGGATGTAACGACAGAACGAGCTACCAAGTCTCAGCCCAAGGATCCTTGCTCATTGCAGGATATTAAGAAAACTTTAAAGATTATCTCATTTTTTCCACTGAAAGACCCCTTCCAGTTTAGGCTTTTGCTAAGGTGCTGCCTTAGGCCCAAGAGTCTGTTCATTAGTCTCCAAACCCTTGATCAACTGCTGAGCATGCCACCTCACCTATCCAAGAC
Source organism: Aegotheles bennettii (assembly GCA_013398125.1). Lineage (NCBI taxonomy): Eukaryota > Metazoa > Chordata > Aves > Caprimulgiformes > Aegothelidae > Aegotheles > Aegotheles bennettii. The sequence continues at coordinate 177,749 of VZRW01001040.1, read as the reverse complement.
CTTTCGTAGACCTTATGGTGCCACAGCAGAAGAATACCAACACGCTCCTCCAATCTATACTGCCAACCAAAACCTAATCACATAGAAGAATCCCCCACAAATACATCAAGATGCTGCCCTTATTTTACTGCTGCAACTGATTCCATGAAAGACTCTTTAACCACTGTCAAAGCCACAAAACAGTTTTTCCATGAAGAATGATGAGTTTTCTACAGTAGCAAAACAGTAGAGAACTCAAGCTAATGAACTTCTCACTGTGTATGTGCCTTACCGACGTTATGGACAGCCTTCCTGGGCAGTGCAGAACACACAGCATGTGCATTACAGAACAGCATGGACAGAACTAAGGTGGTCCTTTTCTCAGTAGAGAAGACTGAGGTTTTGCCTCTAGTACTTCCAGCTTCATTTGCTTGTAGCTCACATTAATATACTAGTGCGAGAAGGGTCACTTTCGAGGACTTGCTCTGCCAGAGTTGGACTCTGAAGCTATACAACACGACCAGTTTTCTTCAGCCAGAGAAAGTCAGTCACAAGAAAGCTGGTAACCACAGCATGGAGCTACGTTGCCACATGACAGACGTCACAAGTGGTTTCAGAGCACAAATGACCTGAGGTGTTCCCACCACTTTTTGGAGAGTCACCTGTTCTATTTATTTTCTCTGTTGTGTCACGCCAAGCTAAAGTAATCCTAGTAACTAATTTTGTAGCTAAGAAAGCACAGCAGAGAGCTCTTGACTGCACCTGGTCACAAGTTCCCTGCTGACAGGATGTTATCCATTCTCCTCTCCCCTCCTTTCGCTTCATGCACTGCAATTTTTACTGCCTATGACTCAGAGGAACAATGAGAGATGTCTACCGGACCCACAAAGCAAATCAACCAAGAGCAAGTTAGGGAAATCCTGCCAGAGTTATTGGCTTTAAAAAACAAAAAGCCTCATTAACTGGTGAGTTATCTTAGGACTGTCATATTCTTTTAAGGTGTAAGTGCTAAAACAAGAGAATCTCTTACTTGGAAACTGTTGGAAACCATTTTGCATTTTATTCAGTTCACATAGCAACGCGTTATATGTTGCCATTCTTGAGTACTTAAAGTAAGCTGCTCTGTTTGGTGTCCTTATATACTCTCCTGGTTTTTATGGAACCAAATGCTTACAAAATAACTCTAAAAATATGGTCCCAAAGCTGCTTTCCTTACCACCAAAAGCAAATCCCATTAGCCCTATGTAGCAGCTTCATGGCATCACCTTACTGTCCCAATAGCATAAGAGGAGCCAGCCCACAAGCAGTTAAGATAAGTCAAGCTTCTGTGATTCACATGGCATGCTGTTGGCACTACATGCCACTACCTAATCACGCATCAGGTTACAGTTTGACCAAAATAACCTTCAAGAAAAACCACTGCTGTGATGGTAACAGAGAGAGCAAGCAAGAAACCTCACCCACCTCAAGGAAAGCAAGTTGTTTCCCTACGCTGGTGAAATTCTCTAAGAGTTTGCACTTGAGCTCTCTCTTCACCATAAGGTAAAAGAGTCATCGTGGGTTCAAAGATTGCAAACACACACACGCTTTACCTGGTGAATGATTCCCGACCCAGGTTTCCAGAATCCCACTCCATACTTGGCACCAGCTGTTGCTAGAAAGTTGTACACCTCCTGGTTTATGTCCTGTTCACACAGGGAAATGCATGGCATTAGTGACATTCTGTTCTTCCAAACATCAAGAACTCATTCAAACACATTCCCTTCCCTCCCATGCCTGCCTGCAGTTCACTCCACAGTTGTGTAGCAGCTAGAGGGAGGTGCACATCAGCCTTTGGCAAACCCTTTTGATCACTTGTTTTTAAGCCAGTTGTAATAGGCCATTTAACTTCACTCATTTTGTAGTTCTACCAAAGCATCTTTTTCTAGTTTCTAATTTCACTAAGCACAAGGAAAACAGCACAATTAAAGGAAAACTCTGCCAATAAGGCATTTAAAAATGCTCTGCTCATTTCTTGTATTGTATGGATTTGTTTTTTGAACCTGCTTCCCTCTCTTCTTCTGACCCCTCCTTCCTTCTCTACCAGCTGTTCCTTCTGCTTTACAGATGCTTTGCAGACATTTCAAAGCCCTTAGAGAAGCATTTTGGTGTTATTTTTACAGATTAAGAAATGGAACTGGAAGTTGCTCGCTGCCAGAAGAGTTGGTGGGTGTCATTTCTCATTCTACCAAGTCGCCTGCTTAAGACTCGCACAATGCTGCCTTTCTTGCTGCATTATCAACCATTATTGGTGGAGGTCACACCGTGAAAATTGCTTGTGAGAATAAACAAGGTTGCCAAGGAAGTATGACACTATTATGTCCTGATAGCTCTTGGCAGAGGAGTGGCAGAATAGATAAGATAAGCACTAGGAGGAGAGAGTTTCTTAAGGACTGTTCTCATGCAGCTACGCTTCAGAATAAAGAGAAAGGGGAAACTGGAGATAATAGAAGAATTGTCTCAGCACACATTTGCTGAAGTTTCCCATGAGGCAGCAGCAGTTCTTTAAGCCTCATTTTCCACCGGGAGTTGGGTCACTTCACTCTGCATCCCTCCCCCAGTAGAGCATGCTGATGTGCCAGGAGCAGATCCAAACCACTCTCTGGCCTGCCAGCATTCATGGAGTGCCAACTGGCAGCAGCAGAAGCAGAACCCAGTCAGAAGGTGGCAGGACCTTTACTTGCTCTGCTCAGAGTGGACGGCAAGGAGGGACTCGGCCCAGCTCAGGGCTGCAGCGAATATAATTACACTACAGAGAACCAGTGCAGGAGTAAGGGGAAGGGGAAGACTGGAGGTGAAGGGAAAAAAAGAAACTGTCTTATTTAGTAAGTCCCAAATTCTTAATCGCACAACTTGGGCACAAGTTAGGACTGAAACAAGCGGAGCAAGAACTCCCAAAATTCACTCCTGAGTTGTGTAAGTTGCTTTACCGTGGGCCAAAGGAGGAAGCCAGAAGCATTTACTCAACATCAGGAATTTCTGATAATAGATACAGACTAAAATCTTAAAATGCAGCTGAGAGCCCACAAACTGTTTACTGTTTGTAAATTTTGTTATCAACATCCAAGGCACAATTCCTCCAGGTTCTGAGAGTGGACTTAGGCTAGGTCCACTTGGAGTAACACAATTTCCCCCGCCTCCCTGCTATGCTAAGAATATGTTCTTCTTTAGCAGATGCATTGTGGTATGTAGGACAGAGGTGAACGTGTCTATATTTAATAGAAGCCCCTATGGGGGAATAAGCAGTAAAACAGTGAATGGGAAATTTTAAAAAGGCAGTGAACCAGCAGTTGGACAAACAGCACACTGAAATTCCCAAGTAAAAACCAACATCCTCCATGCTTCTATACACATTTACATGTACCCTTGCCAGCCCTGAAAGCTGCACATGCTTCAGTTAGTGCTCTTCAGCTAATCACCAGCAAATGGTTTGGGTAAAAAAAAGTAGTTATTTGCTCCCCCTCACAGGATACAACAGTGCAACACAGACACGCGTTCAGGAAGTTTCTCACACTGCCATACTGCACCATAAAGAGCATGACTCTCTAGAGTAATCCGTCTTCCTTTTTTACCCTTTTAAATAGATTTTTCCTCTGAAATATCTTCTCACTCCCCATAACACACAGATGACCTGGGCTCCCATCATTAACAGATTAAGACTAACTTTTCCTACATTCATGGTCCTCTAAGCCATGTACTGGATGAATCTCAGCTGAAGAACTCCCAAAGACCTGTTTACTCTGCTTCTTTGCTGTGTCTGATCTACCTACAGAGCTGACCACCACAGGCACCCTGTTACCATATCTGTTACCTATGTTACCTATTTATGGCTGTCAAAAAAACAGGCAAAAAAAGAAAAATAAAAAAAATCTGCCTCTTCGACTGGAAAGAGGCTTTCAAACAGACAGAATTTCAGTCTCTGCGATAGTGACCTTGGCTCTTCGAAGATCCTGTTCACCACCTGACTGGGCTTCAATAAGGTGATCACAGTGGATGGTGGAAGGCACAGCCACTTTTGGCAGCCCGCTGCTGATGAACTGTAGCATGGCCATCTGAGCGGTGGCATCCTGCATGGCCACGCGGTCTGGCCGTAAGCGCAGATAGGTCTTGCCCCGCTCAATCTCCTGTTTTGCTGGGTCATCCAGATGTCCATACACAATCTTCTCGGACAAGGTCAGGGGACGATCAAGCCTGGGGAGAAGAGTTTTAGTATCTGCGTCTTGTGTACTTCGACATTTGCTCTTTTAAGCATGTAACAGAACACTTCCCTGTATCACTCAGACTGTTAAGACCTATTAACACACAGAAAGCTGCAGCTGTACCAGTTGAGGAACCTATTTATGTCAGCGGTGAGATCTTCTGAGAAGTAACTAAGTAGATACAATGACCTGAAATGAGAGCTACCACATTTAACAAAGGACGCAGAGACTAAAGGACATGTCATACAAACCACTGCTGAGGCACGTGGAGCAGGAATGACAACTTAGCAGGCACACAGGTCTCTATCAGCAAATTAAGGTCACTATGTTTACATATGCTATGAATTCCTAGCCCTTCTCCCCGTGCCTAACGCCTACAGTGAGAACATTCACTGTCAAAACACAATGCAAAGGAGCATTAGCCTATAGCGACTGCTGCCCACATACTGCTTCCCCAGAAAGAAGCAAGGGCCGACATGAAGGCTTCTCATAGAGGGCACTAAATACAGACAGAGCCCTTTCTAGCACCTCCTCTGCACTGGCCAGGTTCTCTGCATGTCACACTGCTTCATCATAAACTTTGACACTTTCCACAGTGCCCCACCACTACCTGGGGACACTACAACTCATGCTTCACTACATCTGTGACTGCCACCAGCCAAAGCTGCCCTCAGTAGTAAATATTCCCTATGCCAGGGCCCCATGACATTTTTTCCTCCTCTCCCGTCACTGCACATTGACGCCTCCTCTCTTCCCTCCTCCACTCTTACCTCTTACGGACAATGTTGATGTTCTTCTCCAGCTTTTCATAATTTATGTGTTCATTAGGCTCAAAGTGGCTCATGGCCACCTTGGCCCGCTGGCACAGGACAGGAGCAACATGGTAGCGTCGTATCCCACTATTCAAGGCATGCTGGAAAAGGAAGAGTATTAGAGCTGGGACCTTGCAGAGAGAATTCCTATGACATATCAGCAAACCAATCGTTGTTCAGTTGTTATTCCTGGGATTTTACAGACTGAGGAATAGAATAATTCCAAAGGCTTTTAAAGGTACCCAATGAACATTTGATCATACAATACTGCATATTATGTTAAACAGTGAGACACCAGGTTACCAACAGGTAGCATTTACCAAATTATTTTACATTTCTATTTGTAGCACCAAATGCCTTATGCTTTCGGTAAGAAACCTGCTTCCAGGCAATGCTAAAATAATTCTTAAGCAAAAAGCAGTTTGCTATATTCCTGACATATTACAGCCATGGTGGAGAAGAACCCACAGTTTCCAAAGCAAGCTAACCCGAGGTTTGTACTTGTGTGCTTATATTGCATTGATATTGAAGGACTGGCAGGTGACACAATATGGGACTGAGTAGATACCTGTCTGTTCCACCACCACATACTAAGTCCCCTACACAGAGTCCCTGAATACTGTTACAAAGCTTATCATAGTTCCACGTAAGGTGAGCCACATTTCAATACTAGCTAGAGTGAGTTTGATGAACGCTCCTGGTCTATGACATAATGCAGAGCAGAAGAGAGGTAAATGTGGAACAAACACATCAGCTTCGCCAACCTGGCTGCGCAGATCCACTTGCTATTTTTCTTCAGCCTCAAAGGCATCCTCATCTTTCTTTCCCCTAAAAAAAGCCCTACAGGTGAGTTAATAGCAAGACAGATGAACCATACTGCGAGCTGAACACATCAGCAGAAAAGGCCATGGATAAAAAGCCCAAACGTCGCTTGGCAGCATCCACAGCAAAACAGTCCCCTGCCTGATGGGAAAAGGGCAGGCTATGGCGAGGCACCTTTAGCACCCGACCTGAAGGAGACAGGTCAGCACCCAGGGTTAAAAGGCTCTCACGCAGCTTTGAAAACTGAGTTGGGGACAGCCTCCATAGGAACTTCCAAGGTTTGACACACACATTTCTGAAATCCTTTGAAAGTCTCAGTCATCGGCACTAGAAGTCTGAAAACAGACTGAACACTAGAGTTCAGAGTTCTTCCTTCTCCTACACTTTGATCTTAATAACATTTTTCCTATTCATCTTCTATTTCAGCATTACAATGTTTTGATAAGTACAGGTTAATAAACATAGCAGTATTGCACTGAACATCCCTTTTGTATGTATGATCGAGCAAATACTCCTTGTGCTGAACACCATCACAGTTCCTACCACTGTTTTGGCACTGTCAAAAATGCTAGTCAACTCCTCAGATCTGTTCAAGCAGTTTTAACTTTTCCTTGTGAATATTTTTTCCAGTTTTCTTGTTACCAGCATTGAAAATATTGCTGGAAATAATCACGATCAGTCAGGCGTCACTATTTTTTATCCAAATCTCTTGTTTTATTGTTCTTTCGATAATGTTTGTTAGTATTGTGCACAATAAATAGTTCGGGGTATCCAGGCAAGATCATAACTAGCAATAAGGGTGCAGTTTGCTGTTTTACCAAACAATCCTAAGCTATCAGATACATAGTTTTTGGCAGGAGCAATACAGACCTACAGCAGCTGCACACCACTTTTGTTAAAGAGTATCTGAAGTAAGTGAACACAGCGGCACAAGAGAGGGCACTGCTCCTCCAGGAGTACAAATGAAACCCAGTCATCAAATTTCACTGTGTTGCACTTTAAGCTTAGAACTTCCAAAAGGTATCACAGGTGTTGGACTCCAGAGTTTTCCTTCTTCCACGGGCAAAAAAAAGAAACCCAGCCCCAAAACAAACCAAACACTACCCAACTTGTTTAACATTCTCAAACTGCTCTTTACATAGCTGCCCTGTAACATTCATTGTTTAACATACAGAAGCTGCTCTTTACCTAATGGTGTTTGTTCTGTTTGTTTGGTTCTGCCTTTTTTTTTTCTTTAAACGTAAGCATTTACCCAGCACAATTAATGCTGTGAAAATGTCTTTACAAGATATCCATTGTCTTGTAGAAGTCTCCAACTGCTGGAGTGGCTGGAAAAAACACTAAGGGATTTCATCAGTGTTCATGGAAAAATAATCTTTTTCCCAGACCAGGAAACACATTTTGGTTTAACGCAGTAACTCCTTCTTCCCCTGCCCACAACTAACACTGTAACACAACTGATTAATGGAGCTCCTTCTTGTCACCCAGTAAACTGAAAGCTGAATTTCACCATAACTCGGCATACAGAAGAACAGATTTGCAAATTAAAGGAATGGCAGAGGCTTCATAGCATTCTAGTCTTGCCTGGACCAAAGCTGCTGCTGATAAATATCTGAAGCAGGGCTCTCCAAAAAGAGGCAAAAACACTTTTCAGATAAAATTAAGATATAATTGTTTCTATTTGAGCATACACGCCTATGTATCTTTTTATTTCAGGATATGGCTTGATGAGATGTAGTATTTATTCAAATACTATACCAGTATTCAAATAGCAACTGCAGAAGTAGCACTACAAAGTAGTTGACTCCTGCTTGACCACAACTTCAGGCTACCAGAAGCAGGAAAGGAGCATGTTTGAGGTGAAGGATCCTATCTGGACATGGAGATCAGCAAGAGAAGTCTGGAATGCTGAAAGTCTGTTTCTGTGACAGCCAGTAAGACTGGGGAAAAATAATCACCTAGGCCAATCAGTTTCAGAAGACTAGAGAATAATTTTTTCTACATAAGACCTTAAAAAGGCACTTTTTAGAAAAGTGCTAATTTCATTTCACCAGGATCTAAATTTTATCTCACATCTCCACTCTCTTAGGAATTACCTTGATTCAATATGGCTGTTCTCATGTTGGAGCTAAGGATCCATCACCAACACTAAGCGACAGCATACACCGCCTGGTTCAAAAGTCTGATCCCTCCTCACAAAGAATCTACAATATATCATTTGTCACACCCGCCGATTCTCCATACCTGTCCTTTTCCCACTGCATCCTCAAAAAAGGGGTGGCAGAACTACAAGTTTAAAACACAAGCCTAACAGTTTCCAGCTTCATTCCCTCTCACTCTTCCCTGAACAGCAGGTGGTTGGGGGGGCTTTTGTGGTGGTTTTTTACTGAGCAATGACAAGTGCCATGAGACCAACAGCCAAGGGATGTAGACAGCCAGTGACCTATATATTTTCCCATTTATCCAGGAATTGTTAATTACCAGACTGACCACCCAGCAAATGGCTGCCAAGTGATCTCCTCTCATCTGGCACTGAATTTGTCATCCCAGCACCAGAGTGTCCTCATTTGGATTTCAGCAAAAGAAATGGCAGTAATCACTACAGGGCTCTTAAGTCTATCGATAATGTGGCAGGCGAAAAGCTTCCTTCAAAGACACAAAAAAGCCAGCCTATTAAATGGGTCATTATTTTTGAAATCTCTGTAAGGAAGCCAACACTAATCTTCATAGATTTTAAAAGCTCATCTTGAAAAGCTAGCTGTCTCACATTGAGCTCACTACAGTGAAAGGTCCAGATGCAAGGGGAGTCTGAATTCAGAAACTAACTTGCGCTTTGGCAGCAGACATGGTAGACGAGTCCAGTAAGCAAAAGCTCATGTTCAAAAGAGCAGCAACTGTGCTACATGCACTCCTATCTGCAAAAACAGTCTTACAAATCCTCGCTGAGACCCAAAATACCATCTTTCCTCATCCTCCCTGACCTAAGAACGCTGGCCAAGCTTCTAACATCCACCATGATTCAGGCTAAAAAAAGCAGTGTGGTATAATCAAACTGTAAATGCAGTCTAATTGTCTAGACCCACCTCCAAAGAGCAACCAAAATTACAGTTCTGAAGATCGATTTAGCTCCAGCCAACACTGCTTTTTGTCAGCACATGCAAAGCTTCCCGTACATAATCTCAGTCCTTACCTACAACGCCTTCAATAAACCCCTGATACCTCAGACAGTTTAGTGTTTTACAGCAGGACTCTTCCAGTCAATCCTCAAGCCAACGTGGCTTGAGAAGGGAATGCTACTAAAAGCATCTCTCAGATGGGCATGAAAAAGAGCTTGACCCTTTGAGGCTATTAGAAGAATTGTACTTTAAATAGGACAGTCAGCTCAAACCAGGCTAATTCCAATGTATGCCCCTCAGATGTAAGCTTCCTGTGCAGTTGCAGCTCCAAAACAGCTCCAGGACGGGAGACGATTAGAACAGATGTTAATAACAAGTGGTGTGGTCAACGCTGGCACTATCACAGTAACTGGCAAGGTGATTCTCCTATTTGTTAATATCTAGGCTGCTACACATGGGCAAAAAAAGATTTTGGGGGGAGAAGGACTTGGGAGTCCTGGTGGACAACAAGTTGACCATCAGCCAGCAATGTGCCCTTGTAGTCAATGGCATCCTGGGGTGCATTAAGAGCAGCATTACCAGCAGGTCCAGGGAAGTTCTCCTCCCCCTCTACACTGCCCTGGTGAGGCCACACCTGGAGTTCTGTGTTCAGTTCTGGGCTCCCAGTTCAAGAAGGACAGGGAACTACTGAAGACAGTCCAGTGAAGGGCTGCAAAGACGATGAGGGACTGGAGCATCTCTGTTAGGAGGAAGGACTGAGACCTGGCTCTGTTTAGCCTGGAGAAGAGAAGACTGAGAGGGGATCTTATCAATGCTTATAAATATCTACAGGGCTGGTGTCAGGAGGATGGGGCCAGACTCTGCTCAGTGATGCCCAGCGACAGGACAAGGGGCAATGGGCACAAACTGGAACACAGGAGGTTCCACCTAAACATAAGGGAAAACTTCTTTACCTCGGGGTGACAGAGCACTGGGACAGGCTGCCCAGAGAGGCTGTGAAATCTCCTTCTCTGGAGACATTCAAAACCTGCCTGGACATGATCCTGTGCCACCTGCTCTGGGTGGACCTGCTTTAGCAGGGGGTTGGAACTTGATGATCTCCAGAGGTCCCTTCCAACCCCTGCCATTCTGTGAGATCACCTAGAAGCATGTTTGATTACCATCAGATTTAGTCCTTCACAGTGGAAAAAACACATGTACCCTGAGCCTGATAATAGCAGACAGCTCCCTAGAATACTAAATTCCCTGTATTCACTGTGCTAGCATAGCCTCTGTTTTACATTATACAATGTTTTTAGCAAATGACTGTTTGTTGTGCAATGACACACCTTAAAATGAGAAGGAACTCATCCCAATAAAGGATTTGCCTTCATTTTATGACTAGTCATTTATGTTCAAAGTACAAATTAAAAACTATTTAACAATTAAGAATGAACATACCAAGTTAACTGAAATGGTGCTATTCGGTAACTTTTGCTTAAATGAAAAAAGCTATACTTTACTAGAATATATACCTCTAAAGTAAGGAAGCAATATGAAACATGAATTAAGCTTCACAAACTACTTTCAGAATACTAGAAGCCAAGTTCTTACTTTTGCTCCCTAGGCAAAGCGAACACGTTGGCCAAGGTCACAAATGGCAAACTGGGAAGTTAATTGCCTGACTTCATCACGTGCTTCACTAAGGGCAGCACAGGCTTCCTTATCCCTGTTAGCAGCCATAAAAAAAAGAAAACTGCATCCTGACATTCGCCTTCCTTTAAAAGATCAGGAAATCTTTATTATTGAGCACACATTGAACGCAGCAATGTCTCAAGTACGAGACTCTCCGTGGCCAGCTCCTGTTACAGGCAGATGTGATTTCTAAAGGTAGTAATAGGCTGTGAGAATCACTGTCCTGGGAAGAAAGCAGTTCATGTGCCTTTTCAGCCTTCCCAGGGTCTGCTTATACACAGACCCTGGCACCTTTTTCACCCGAGGGCCTCTGTTTTCACTAGCAGTAAGATTTTTGAAGAAAAGCGGCCAAAAGATGAAGCCCCCGCGCTCACTCACACGACGAGGAGTCACCTTGTGCGGCTGACAAGGGGAAGAGGCTGAAGACAGAAAGGACACAGGAGCACGCCCTGGGGGAACGCGTTTTATCCCAGCGCCAGGCCCCGTGCCCTCGGGCCCGCTGCCCCGGGGCGGCGCCCGGCCGGACCGGGGGAAGCGGCGGGGCCAGTCCGCCTCGTTC
>VZRW01001040.1:155519-165822 GCA_013398125.1 Aegotheles bennettii | reverse complement strand
TTATGCGGCCCCGCACGCATTGCGGCCCACCCGGCCCTGCCGAGGGAGGCGGTGGCCGTGCCCAAACGAGCTGTGCTGTGCATAGGAAACTTGTTTTTAGAATACTTAGTGCAGCAAGCAGTCTGTGTTGAGAGTTTGTTTTCAGCGTGATGAGCCCCTCGGCCCTCAAACTTCAACTGAATCTTTGTGAATGTGGACACCTGGTCTTTAGAACTGGATATTCATGGTGTTTATCCAAGAGTTTCCTAGACAAGTGACAAGACTTCTAAGATACGTGTAGCTATTTTCATGCTCTGAAGTTAGAAAGGTATTGGGGCTGCCTTAAAGAAATACTTGATTTTTTTATTATTATTTTTTTTTCTCACTAAAACCAGCTTAAAAGCTATGCCAAGACCCATGTATAGGACTTCCCTTGGTCAGGTTCCTTGGCTATGTTCAAAATGAAATAATGAACACAGGTTTTCTTGATGTCAGTGGGTGTCACTGCACATTTGCGGTGCATCTGAACTTTGATCTTGGTAAATCTAGGTCTCCAGGAGGATATATATTGTCTATCGTATATATGTTTGTATTTATGCTCAACCTGTTTCTGCGGCTGACTTTTTTTTTTTGAAGACTGCTTACTGCAGGAGACAATTATTTGACATTCTAGCTTGTAGTTACTTACATTTTTCTCCTGCTTGTGCCTCAAATAATTTTTTCTTCTTTTTCTTCTTGCAGCAATTGGAAGACTTTGTGAAAAATGTAAGTATAGCTTCTATGTAGCTTGGGAATGTGGAGTTGTGGTTAGAACATACAGTTTGGATTTGGGGATTGCATTCTGTTCTTGTTTTAACCACAAACTCGGTGTCACTCTCTGAGATGGGAACAGTTACTTGTGTTTTGCAAGTGTAAATCAATGAATATTTACGAAGTTACATGCTCTAATACATTGTCACACAAATGTGTGCTGCTCTAGAGTATATGCTATCAGCATTTTGGATATCTGAGGCTACAGTGGCTTCTTGGCTGTGATACAAAATGATCAGCCTGATTGTTTCGAAGGAGAGAAAAAAAAAAAGTCTGTTTTTGGAATTTGACTTCTTCACACCTTATAAAAGGTTCCCTTCAGCATCTAGGAGAATAAGAAATGCGGGGACACATCTAGAGTTAGAGCATAAAAACTGGCGCAGAATCAGATGGCAGTGCTCAACTGTGGAAGAGAAGAAAGAGTACGATCTGTCATTGGGTCCTTGCAGGACAACAGAACGAATAAGATGACCAGTTCGTGACTCAAAAATAGCATTAAAATAGGCAGAGTAGGGAGGAGCACAGTCTGAAGCAACGAGATTGTTTTCAAGAGCACTCGGCAGTGAAACAGATTCCCATTGGTAGTAGCTGAGGGCTGTCGTGCTAGAGATTTAAGAGCAGGTTGGATGAGCTGTTTGTGGGAGCCAGGATTAGATGCCTTGGGAACTGGTAATAGGATATGAAGCCTTTCATCCCTAGGTCAGTGTTCTGGATAAGACCCAGCACAGCAGAGACTGTCGGTGGCATCTGATGGCTGCTTGCCTGTGTGATATGAGTGCTTGAATTTCGCTCAGTGCCTTGTGAGAACGCAAGAGCGACTTTTGTGAAGTGGCTGTTTATGCCAGTTTGCCCTTTCTTTGGCCTTCTCACAGATGAAGGATTACAGGGACCACGAGTACAGTCTCTTATCTCGTCAATCTGAGGATAGTAACTCCAGACTCTTGTTGATGTGGCACTGTGGGAGAAGCTCACACTGCTACTTCTGTGTGGGTAAGGACACTGGTCCTGTCAGTACAACATGGTTTTCACAGGTGAAAAAACTCAGGAAAAGTTGTAGGGTAAAAGTAATCTAAGCAGGTGTTAGCTAATCACAGAAAAAGTGACTTTGGGTTTCTTCTCCGATTGTGGATGCATGAATAAATTAGAAATTCAAATATCCAGGCTACTGGCCCTCGTTACAATCAAGTCTGTGTGTAAATCCAAAGTTGCACCCTATGCCTGCAGGACACCTTTCTGCAGTTCACTTGTATTGCCTTGAGCATTCAGTCAAGTTCTCTGACCAGGAAGCTTTTCCTGGTGTGGGGGTAGAGAAAGGGGCATTCTGTAACCAAAGGCTCTGCTGTGCTTGCAGGTGACGGCAAGTGCGTGATCTGTGACTCGTACGTGCGGCCCTGCACCCTGGTGCGCATTTGTGACGAGTGCAACTACGGCTCCTACCAAGGGCGCTGTGTCATCTGCGGGGGGCCGGGAGTGTCCGACGCCTACTACTGCAAGGAGTGTACCATCCAGGAAAAAGATGTAGGTTGCCATCCAGTCTCCTGTTGAATTGTTTATGTCTTGATTTGGTAGCCATGATTATCTTGAAGGGGCTTGGAGCTACTGAAGTTAGTGGTGGAACCCAGGGCGCTTGGGTTCCTCTACCAGTATTGCCACTGGTTTTCATTACCTTGTACTTCCAACTACTTCCCCGTGTTGGTAGTTGCCTGTGTTTGCAAAGCATTTTAAGATGTTGTAGCATTTTCAGGTATTGTAACTCTCTTCATCCCAAAGGATCTTCAACTGCTTCACACTGCACGCTCACAGTTCGCTTCTTCCACACACTGCAAGTTACTGCTTTATCTTACTAGATCTCTCAGCCTGGGTTTTATCAGTCAGACCCATTGCAGATGCTGCGAGGGCAGTGGTAGGAGCAGCTCCTAACTAGAAGTCCAGTGTCAGCCACTGGCCAAGGGCAAGTACAGTACTGTAAGGCCTGTGGAATCACCACCCATGTTTTCCTTTGGATTGCAACATGAAGTTAAATCTTAGTGTCCAGCGTCTGCACTACTAATTGTGTTTTACAAGTTTAGTTTCTTGCACAATTTCAGTGCAAAAACTCTTTTGTTTTGTTTTTCTTTTCTGGAACAGCCTATGTTGTAGGCTTCTCTTTCTCTGCTAACACTTTTTGGGGTAATAATGCTATAATCTTTTTATAATCTTCTTGGGCTGAAAGATAGCTGCTGTGCTTGTGAAACGAGGCAGCTGTTCAGCCCCTGTAAGGTATTTGCTAATACCCAACATGATGGGTGCAGGGTGTGAAGAACTGCAAATAAAGTAGTAGAAAGACCTTAGGGAGAGGCAAGAACATGATGCTTACAGTTACAATGTCCACAGAATACAAGCCTGATATCTGAGAGCATGTGTGTTAAAGGTTGTCTGGGTTTTAGTGCTTTGCAAATGCCATCTCCAGCACACCCTAATGACAGTGGAGAACATGCTGAGAGAATGGTTCAGATCGATTTAGAGGAACACACCCAGCTCAGTGAGTTGCCGGTTTAATTCTCTGAACTGTCTACATTTTCTCTAGAGGCCTGCAGCTAAATTCAGGGCAGGGGCAGGTCCTCATCTGAATTCAGTCATTAGATGTGACAGGACCATAATCTTTCTTTATATCTAAATATGGATATAAGTGCTGTGATGATGGTGCTGCCTCTTATTTTAGAAATGCTGTGAGAAACAGTAATTTTATTGACTTGCCTTTGTAACCAAGACACCTGGCTTGATAAGTCATGAGTAAAATAGGCTTAGTTTTATTTTTACTAATTCATGCTGGTTCCCAACAGGTATTTTTCATAACCTAAGATCACCTATAGCTGATCATGTCTGGTTCGGGTGCGAAATAGCCAGCTGCTCTGCAGGGGTGGACTGTAGAAAACATAGAGCTGGAGTGGCAGGAGAATGGCAAGTTGGAACTGAGGTCTGGGTGAAGGCTGTTGTGGGTTGTTTCCCTACCAGCATTCTCAAATGTTGGGGATTGTTGCATATGTGAAGTTGCAGATCTAAAACCGCAGATTTGATGTGATTAACTTGCAGGATTGAAAAGTGCTGGCATGGGTGTAGGGCACCCGGAATGAGAAAAGTGAAGTGTGCTGAGCATCACCATTACGGTAGCTGGTGCTGATGTAAATAAGAAAAGCAAATGGACAGAGCTCTATTCCTGAAGCTCTAATGCTCCCAAGTTTTCAGTCACAGTACTTCCATCGTCCTCAGAGAAGGACTGGAAAAGATGGTGAAGCAAGAAGCAAACACCAAAATGGAAGGAGGAGGTGGAATGCTATTGGGCATGAGGCAAAGGGCCTAGTTACTCTGGGTTCATTTGCTCTGATGGCGGGAAGAATGATTGTATTGTTTCACGCCACTTTGATCTGTGGATAAGGGCCAAAATCCTACCTTGTCACTCAGGACAGCTGTGAGTTGCAAAAAGTAATTATTTTCTTGGGGACAGGAGCATGCTCATGTGCTGCCTCCTTAGGAGGAGGTGGAAGAGTGAAAGCCCTGCAATAATGCTGTCAGGATTGTCACAGACTGCCTGAATCGTGGGAGGCAAGGCTTGGAAGAGTCCTACTACTGAGGTTCAAAATCAAATGAGACAGGAGCTAGAGATGGGTTGTGGCAGGTGTATGGGGGAGGGATGATTTCTTCTCCCCCTCCTGTTATTTCTACCATGCAGACCCTTCCCACTGGGTTGCATCTCCTGCACGGGAGCAGATACCAGTAGGGCAGCTTGGGTGCAGTTTCTACAGCAGCTGACATCTGCCCAGAGGCTTTCTAAATCTAATCCACTTGGGCTTGCGCAACAGCCAAGGACACGTGTTCCTCTGCCTGCTTGGCCCCTCACAGCTGCTGTTGCCAGCCGCGACATTTTCCCATCAGGAGTTATGCAGATGCTGGGCTTAGGTGGCCCAAGGACAAATGTTGCCTGGTGCACCAAGAGGTGCATCTCTGATTTGTCTTTTCAACCACACCTCTGAGGTGGTTCTCTCACACTCCCCTTCTTGCTTTTCTTGAGGCTTTTTTCCCCACCGTCTACTGGAATTCAGGTACAAGAACTTACCCATGTGTAGTTGCTGTGCATAGCTGTCCTCTCCCAAAATGACCATACAGCCTCTGCAGTAATCAGTCGTGTAGGCAGGAAATATGATACTCAGCTCTGCTGTCATGGCAGAGAGGGGTCCCTAAACACAAGAATGGCTTTGTGACATCTAAAGGAACAAGATTCTTTTTGATTTGGGGGGGAAAGGTTATTCCCCTGGGCCCTATAAATCCTGCATATCCTAATTTAGAAATATTCCAGTCCTGAGGCACTGAGCATCCTTTTCATTAAACTGCTGATGTTATATGAGCTGTTTTCCATCTTCACCCTGAGGAAGAGAATGTCCTAGAGTAATGGAGGCATCCATCCTCTTTGTTCCACTTGCTCGATGGCAGTAACCAGAGCTGGAGGGCAGTTTGTCTGCACAGTTGTTTGAAATGTGTGTTGAGGACAGGGTGAGGAGCATGGGAACTCAGAACCCAGTAGAACTATGGAAGTGATGGTGTTGTTTTGTTTGCCCATCTCCTAACTTACGTCCTCTTTCCTTCTTACAGAGAGATGGTTGCCCTAAGATTGTCAACCTGGGCAGTTCCAAGACAGATCTCTTCTACGAAAGGAAAAAGTACGGCTTCAAGAAGAGGTGATCCTATCCATACGTGGCTACATCTCCTGTTGGGTTGGCAAGAGGGTCTTGGAGCATCTCTGGACTTTACTATTATTGAAAACTGGTTGATTGTTTTTTTCTAAATCAGTACAAATTTGTTAGTATACTAGGGGTTGGGAAAATAATAGACTGAGTGGGGAGTGAAAGCTGATCAGAACTGACTTATCAGGAAGAACAAGTGAGGATTACTGTCTCTTGCCTTTTCAGAAGCTCTGCTAGTAGCTGATTCAGCTCAGTATAAAAATTCAGGTGGGCATGGAGGAGACCAGCTCTGCAAAAAGCACGTGCCCTTTCTGGTGTATGTTCTTACCAGACCTCCTCTCAGTTGTTAGAAATCACCCCGTGCACCAGCATTGAGGAACAAAGCGCCAATCCCATGTGCTCGCTTCCCCTCCCCCCCTCCACCTCCAGTATATTTCCATGCTGCCCTGTTTTGTAAGATACCTGCTCATGGCTGGTGCCTTCCTAGGGAGAGCACAGCTGTTCCATGTTTTCTTTGACAGATTAATCCAAGGCCTTTTCTTGTAACCGTTTCTGTAGGGTGCGTACCAATAAAGCTTCTTTTGGGTTTGTTTTTTTTTGTATAACGAGGATTTCTCTCCGGTTCATTCTGTGCCCAGCCTCTCTGGAGCTTTCTGGGGACACGCAGGATTAGCCCAGCTAGAACTGCACAATGGGTTATCTGGTTTCTGATGGTGCCTGCTTATGGCCATGTGACCTTGCTGCAAGGAGCTCCAGGGAATGGTTATCGCTTTTGTCTGCCTGTGATCCCAGCTACTGATCATTTTGTCCCATAGCGTGAGGATCGCTGAGC
Organism: Aegotheles bennettii; assembly: GCA_013398125.1. Lineage (NCBI taxonomy): Eukaryota > Metazoa > Chordata > Aves > Caprimulgiformes > Aegothelidae > Aegotheles > Aegotheles bennettii. Next base: position 159,483 of record VZRW01001040.1, on the reverse strand, counting down.
TTGTAACCCTTATCCTAGCTAATATGGTTGTGGATGTTGTTTCACCGTGCAAACATCCAATCCCTTTCTAAAACCTACTAAGCTATTTGACTCGCTATCCTGTTCCTGTGAATACATTAAAGCCTTCCCTGCTGTAACTGGAAACCAGCTATTGTGTTCTAGGCTATTAGCCGTGTGCAGGCTGAAAACCGGAGGCTGCTTGTTTGTCAAATACCAGTACAGGCTAAAAGCAGTCTGTTGGCTCAGCAGAGATCTGGGAGCGGGTGCCTTTATGCAGGGGCGGAACTGAGTTCCCTGCTAGTGCATGCGCTGCCGGGATGGTTCAGTTAGGGTCCTGGCTCGGGTGCCCTGTAATCCTTAAAGTCATCGCAGTCTGAGCAGAGTGTGTGCTACAGTAATGGGATTCTCTCTGTGCAGTCTTGGGGTGCAGAGCCTCTTCTGTGTCCCTTCCAGGATTTTGGTTCTGCTAAGGCTAGTACTGATTCCTCCTACCCCTCTGACTTGAATGCTTCACCTGCTGCAGCCATTTAGGTGTTTCCAATAAGGGTGAAAACAAGCAGACAAGTTGTGATCATCCTTCCCTTAAAAGTCATTTCTTCCTGCTGCAGCTGGTTGTAGCTATGACTGGTCCTACAGCTATCTCAGCTGCTCCTCCCTCTCCTCCCCCCAGCTATTACTCTGTCAGGTTTCTCCTCCAAGCTTCTTACAGTCCTGAGAGCATCTGTATGTCCTCTTCCCTGCACCATGGTTCCCTTATGCAGCGTCTGATTAATTTTTACTAGCATGGATGCCTTTTGCCAAGATGTTCAGAGCAAACTGGTTTGCTGATTCCAGCAAACCCACTCTCTCAAAGTCATTCTACCTGAATAAGCAGCTGCCTCTTGTTCCTGACAGGGAAGCCTGTGTCAGAGCTGTTTTCAGCCTTGTTAAGTTCTGTATTTCATTAAAAGCAGGGCATGACACGCAGATTATTTTGTACCTAGAACTTTATCACTTCAACCAGAATTTGTCACTTGCTCTCAGTCAGGCCACCCAAATTACTGTACTAGGAATGCAGAAATTTTACACGTTTGTTTGTTTCCTGGAAGTTTCCAAGATAACAAAAGTTGTTCAGTGAAGGCTGAGGGAAATGAAGTTCAAATTACTTCTTTTGTCTCAGAATTATTGCCCCTGGTGCAGTGACCCCTAGATCTAATTTTAGAGCCACCCTTGTTCCCGATCATTTAGCAGGACCAGCCAGGCAGAGGTTGCTATAGACATACGAGTGTCCCCATCCCTTCCCCCACCCCCCAAAAGGCCAAGCGTACTTACTTTCCTGGCACGCCGGGTGCCCTCACTCTGACTGCTGGGTATATCGGGCTGCGTTCTGGCAGCAGCGAGAGGTAAGCTGCCATTTCTAGTTGTTCTGAGTCACTGGGCAGGTGGAGAGAGGGAGAGACAGGCATTCTCCCCTTTGCCTTGTTTGCTCAGACAGCTCTGGGGAGAATGCCAAATGCTGCTGGTGCTCAGATCAGTTCAGCACCGCTGCCTTTCTGGTACTTTCAGAGCACGGACAGGACACTGCCAGACAAGGGTAATGGATGCAGTTGGGGAGCCCAGAAACGCTCAACCTTGCTCGCGTGGTAATGATTTCTGTTCATCAGCAAATGAAACTCGGGCGGGGCCCCCAGAAAAGTGCAGTATTTCTTACCAAAACAGAGGTTAAAGTATTTGTCCAGATCTCCTGGTGGTAGTGGAGACCAGAGCACTTGCTAAAAGGGTGAGATTCCCTGCAGGGGGGCACTGAGACAAGCCATGGCCTGCTAGTGTGTGCCTGGGAGGGCTTCATCAGAGCTGGGACCCTTCAGCAGCCTGATTTTGGGGGCTCCCTGGCTGCCAGCTGTGAAGCCACTCGTGTGACAACTGCAAGGCAGGGTAGGAGGGATGGCCACGTCTGCGGCAGCTGAACCCCCGTGGTGCTGCCTGCAAATCCTGATTGTGTGGTGCCAAGCGCATCTTGCTGACGTTACTTGTCTGGGTAGGGTTGTCACTTTTTAAAAATTCTTTAATCAAAAGGATGTTATGTAATAAGTTAAAAATTCCCTTAATTTCAAATGTTTACACTGGGGGAGGAGCATGGGACCTATTGGCCTATTAAGAAATTGGCCTCTTTGTTGCCAGTACTAACAGAGCATGGCTGCATTTGGAAACGTAGATGTTCCCTGTCACGCGCCTCTTCAGACCAACCACCAGCCACAGCTACAGCTGAGCCCAGTGAGGAGCTCCGTAACCCACCTCTGCTGCTCTGAATTGCCCAGACCTTGTCTTGGCAAAGCCCTTGGGCCCGAAGTGTTGCCTTTCTTTAAAAACCCCAAAGGTAGGCAGAGGCCTCGAGCCTGCCCGTGAGCTGTCCCTGTGAAGCTGCACAGGCAAAACCCAGCTTCTGAAACCTCACCGCACAGGAGCTGTTATTTTCTCATTACAGGGATCAGCTGGAGGCGTTGTTTGTCTGTTTCAATGGCAGGAAAGAATTTTTCATTTCCTTGAGGTTATCACATGACTCGAATGTAAAGAGGATTCAGGGTATGGCAGTGTTCATTACGCCCGATTATAACCTGCCTGCCCTTCCTTGGCATTAAATAACCTGGCAAAACCAGCTCTGTCCCTGCGGCCGGCGATTCCTTCCCTGCCCGCGCGCACGTGACTCGGTGGCTCTGCTTTGACGTAAGAGCCAAATGGGCAAGGAGGCGTGAGCGGATACTGTGACAGAATTCCTCGGCCTGCATGTGTGCCGGGGCGACGCGGTAATTAAAGGAGCACGGTCAAGGCACAAGTATTTTAAAGAGCCCTAATGTGTAACACCCTCTTAGTGACACCTCGTTAAAACAACAATAGGATTTTAGAAATGTGATTGCCTTTTCTTCTTAATGACGCTAAAAATAGCGCAGTCGTTTTAATTTCCTGATGCCTGGCTGGCAGTGGGGTTTTGTTTCCAGCAAAGCAAGGGACTATTAGGAAAAAAAAATACGTTCTTTTGTAACTAAATTCCTTTTAAACTAGGAGTGATGAAAATAGGGATGAATAGCTCTCATAAATCTTCCCTTCTCATCCTCCCCTTTCCTCTGCAGAAAAAAAACAACTTCAGAAGTTGTTGGGGTTTTTTTAAGCAGTGAGGAGATGAGCGAGGACGGCTGCTGTGGCGCTGTGGCGAGGAGGGCAGCACCACGCACGCCTTCACCGTGGTGTTGGCTGGCATCAGAAGTCCTTGTCAGTGGCAAAGGCAGCACTTGCCTAAGGTAAAGGGGTCCCGAGCAAGGGAGGACAAACCGAAGCCAGGCGGGAGTTGAGGATCTTTGTGGAAATGGTGCAAGAGGGGAACTTTGTATTTTTGCACTTGGGAGGCGGTTGCTGTGGAGAATGATGTAACCAGAGGGACACGGAGCGGCTCAGGAAGAGCCTGTGGTCTGCATCCCTTCTGAAAACGGGCGATAAATTAATCATTCAAACGTAATTGTATTATGGAGAAGATCCGATTCCAAGATGGAATGTGACTCCACAATGGGATTTTTCTCGGGAATTCTTCAGAACCCAAACAGGACATTGCAGGGGTCAGGCAAGCGACTGCCATGCAAGGGGACTGCGGCAGCTCTGGTCGCTGCAGCCGCCTCTCCCTCCCTGCTCTGCCCGTGTCAGCTCTGAGGAGGGTCCCTCACGCGTTGTTGAGGGTTCTGTGCAGAACAAAAAGCCGTGTGGTGCCAGGTGAGTGCCTCCCGCTCGCTGGTGTGCGGCTGAGGCTCAGCTTCTAGGGGGGTGCAGGTGGCCGCCATCTGCCTGGGACCCCAACAGGCACCTGGGTGGCCTCGGGGATGGTCATCTCCACAGCTGCCCTTCCCCAGGGCAGCACACAACCCCCGCCTTGCACCAGCCGCGGAGCCGGCTGCCGGGCCTGGCCGCCGGGCCGGGCCGGAGCCTCCGGACACCCGGC
>VZRW01001040.1:111674-152890 GCA_013398125.1 Aegotheles bennettii | reverse complement strand
GGCGGCCGGCCGGTTCCCGGGGCCGGGGCTCTCCCCGGGGAGCTCGGGGGGGTCCTGGCAAGGTCACCCGCCGTGGCGGGGGGAGGGGGGGCGCGCGTTGCCCTGTTCGCTCCCTTCTGGTGCCAGCGGTGTGGGGCCTCTCCCTCAGCCCCCCCGTGTGCGGGTGAGCGGGGGCTGGGGGGCTCCCGGGCCCCCTCCCCAGGGCGGGGGAACGGCCCTTTGTTCCCGGGCCGCGCCTCGGTGCTCTGCCCCGAGCAGCCAGCCCCGACCTGGGCCGTGTTGGCAGTGTGAGCAAGCCTCTCTCCACGGAAGGCTTGTCTGAAGGGCTTTACAATTACTGTTCAGTTGGCTTTTGTCCTGGAGCCGTGCTGCTTCGGCTGTTCGGTTCTATTCTATTACTGCGTTACCACGTTTCGGTGCAGAAGGAGGTTGAGGGGGTCCCACCAGAGCACATCGTGCCGAGTCTGTGGCATCTCTGATTTTTTGTGTCTTCTGCAAGGATCGGCAGCCTCCTTGGCAGCTGTTGGTATTGTTAGGCTCATTAACTCATCCTTTCTGCAGTCAAGGTACGGAGTATTTTAGGAAGGAGGATACTTCTTCAAGAACAGAAAAACGGAGACAGTGATTTATAATTGTATCTCCTTGCTGTCTTCTGCAGAAGGCTGATGAGGATGTGGGCTCCTCAAAGTATGTTGAGGCATCTGTGTTGCAAACAGGGTGGTAACAAATTTTGGCCTTTGCTACTTTCCCAATCTGTAATTTCTGATTTCTTAATAGATTTTGGATCTAGATTAGAATTGATCATGAGATTAAAAGATTTACAGTCTAGCTGTTTTCTTCCTGCTTATTTTACTGGGATCCCAAGCTGTCCTCTCCCTTGGGCACCTCAAAGCTGAAGGAGCGAGAGGGCTCCATGTAATCCACGCCCTGGACATAGTATGGGCCATATAAGCTGTTGACATTTAGGTGTGCTCTTTCAGGGGTTTGCTTCATGCTGTTTTCACTGGAAAAGGTTCCATCTCCGTGCCAAGACTCTTGCCTTCTGAAAATGATTTCTTGCTGTTCTCTGGAAAGCTCTGGTCACTTATTTCTTTGGTGTTCGGCTGTTCCTATTGGAACTTGGTCAGGGCTGGGTGACCTACCGAGAGCTGTTCGACTACAGTAATGCTTTAAAGCAGGTTTAAAGGCAAGACTTCCTTCCCTCTTTTCCGTCCCCTTGTTCCTGTGTTTTTTCTTGTTGCTGTGTCAAACCTGAAGGGGATTCCTTCCAGAACTGTGACCACCTTGTTGGCGTACTTGAGGTGTGGGCTCTGCTTCTGGTCACCGTCATCCTGAAGCCAAGCCTCTCTGAACTCAGACTACTACAGAAAAAGCACAGAATCCACACCTTCTGTTTTTGTAATAAAGCCTCAAAATACTTGAGGGTTTCTTTAAAATGTATTTAATCCTTCTTGTCCACTAAACCAGACCAAGCAAACAAGTCTGGCCAGTTTTTTCTTCCTCCTGACCTAGGCCGGTGTGGATACCTGCTGCTGCTGGGATTCCCAGTTTTTCGTAGGAATGCTGACGCCGTATGTTTGTACTCCATCCCCACCCCCAAATAATTGGCACAAGTAGTAAACATTGGCTTGTGTGCTGCGTGAGAGCATCCCCGAAGCCCATTTTAGGAAACTGGTTGAACACAGCGTGTCCGTTTGAGCAAGGTGAGGGCAGCTGAAGACAGAGCGGCCTCTGACGAAGCTGCCAATTAAGAACTGGATATTCTGCTTCCCCCTGGAGAGGCGTGGAGGCCACTGGAAGTGCGCTTCCTCCTAAAATATCCGTGGGATTAGTTTTCTTTGGACAGGCAGCAGAGCGCGGTGCTGACCCGCCTGGGGGTTTTTTATACCCAGACTAACGTTGTTTGCAGATCTGTGTCTAATGGGAGTGTTGAGTGTTGTGGTTTTGCATTGTGCTTTTGTGGGTTCTCTCCATTTCAGAGACTTCCTCACGGGGGAGGGAGGGAGAGAGGGAAGGAAGGAGGATTACTTCAGTCTTTGGCAAGCAATTTCAGTTTTTATGAAGTACGTACCTGCTCCTGGCAGAGCTCATCTTCCCTCTGCACAGGGATGAGCGATGTGAGCTGCATTGGACAGGCTGTTGGCATGTGTGTCCTGTGGCCACGTTTCCTGCCCCCCGACTGAATTAAACAGGGATTTTAGGCTTGTTGCAGAGCCTCAACCGGGTGCGCTTAATAATATATGTGCCTGCCAGACGGGGGGACAGTAAACATGGGCTGGCAGTTGGTGCCTCAGCAGCCTCCCTCGCTCCTTCTCGTCCCTTCTGCGCTTGTGCCAGCAGGACGCGGCACCCGGCGCAGCCACCCGGCCTCCCGGAGGACAGGCTGGCCCTGCTGCCCCGAGCACCAGCGGGCCTCAGCACAAGCTGCTGAGCGAGTCACGAGGCTGCTCAGCTCCTGTGCTTGCGTTCAGGAGAGGCTGGTGCAGGTGCGCCGTGGTGGAAGCAGCCGAGTGCCAGGCACAGGGAGGCCCGTTGGATGTGCTGAAACTGCTCTGCCAGGGCGGGCGGCTGGCCTGCCGCAGTTCAGCAGCGGTGCTCGGCAGCCAGGTAAGCACGACGCACGTGCCCATGTGTGGGTAGCAGCTACACCCGTATTTCTTCTGTAGAGCAGCAGGGACACTCCTCCCTACCAGCATCTCTGTTTCAAGGGCTGGTAGATTGATGTGATTCTCCTAGGGAGCATCGCTGCTCGTTAGTGTTTGTGCAAACTGCTCGTTGTGCTTTTGTCAATGAAAACATGCAGCTTTTATCTCAACAGGTGCAGAGCTGGTGTGTTCTCTCGTCTTCACCCGTTCTTTTCTCTCTTTCCCCAGGTCTGTTTGGAGCCAAATCTTGTCTATGTGTGTGTCACTTTGTCTCTTTTAATACACTGCCCTGACTGGCTTGCTGCGAAGGGAGTATGCATCTGGAGATCAAAGTTGCTCTTAACTTCATCATCTCATACCTGTACAACAAGCTTCCTCGGAGGCGGGCAGACCTGTTTGGTGAGGAGCTAGAGCGCCTGCTGAAGAAGAAATATGAGGGTCACTGGTACCCGGAGAAGCCTCTGAAGGGCTCTGGCTATCGCTGTGTTCACATAGGGGAGACGGTGGATCCGGTGGTGGAGCTGGCGGCCAAGCGGAGCGGGCTGGCCGTGGAGGATGTGCGTGCCAACGTGCCGGAAGAGCTGAGCGTCTGGATCGATCCTTTCGAGGTTTCCTACCAGATTGGCGAGAAGGGCTCTGTTAAGGTCCTCTACCTGGATGACAGCGAGGGCTGTGGTGCCGTGGAGCTGGACAAAGAAATCAAGAGCAGCTTCAACCCTGACGCCCAGGTATTCGTCCCCATTGGCAGCCAGGACAACTCGCTGTCCAACTCTCCGTCCCCCTCCTTCGGGCAGTCGCCCAGCCCCACCTTCATCCCCCGCTCTGCCCAGCCCATCACTTTCACCACTGCCACCTTTGCTGCCACAAAGTTTGGCTCTACCAAGATGAAGAAGGGTGGAGGAGCTGGAGGAGGGGGTGGCGGGGCGGGGGCCGGGCAGCAGCCAAGGATGGTCAGGTCTCCCACCACCAACCTGCTGAAGCACAAGGGCCTCTCCCTGTCCATGCACTCTCTGAACTTCGTCGGGAGTGCTGGGAGCCAAGCCCCGCAGTCGCAGCTCTCCCCCAACGCCAAGGAGTTCGTTTACAGCGGCGGGTCGCCGGGAGCCAGCAGTCTCTTCTTCGATGGTGTTGCCAGCGAGAGCCAGGCCAGCAGCATCCCGCCGACATCGCAGTTCAACGCTGGCACGGGCAGTACCTTTGATATGGCTCAGGTCTTCGGTGGCAGCACCAACAGCCTCTTCTTGGAGAAGTCTCCCTTCGTGGAAGGACTCAGCTACAACCTGAATGCCATGCAGTATCCCAGCCAGTCCTTCCAGCCCGTCGTCCTGGCCAACTGAACACAAAAAAGGAGAGTATTTGGGGGCGGGGAGGGAGGGGGGGAAACAAGAACAAACAAACAGAAAAAGAGGGAGAGAAAAGAAAAATAGAAATATACAGAAAATACTCAAATCTCATAAATATAGCTTCTTGGGAAATGAGAGAGCCCAGTGTTGTTGCGCTGTGCTGGCAACGCTCCTGAAGCACTGACTTGTTTTTTAACTCAGTCCCTGTGCTTTTTTCCTACTCACTTTTTTACTCCTTAAACGAGTCTTGGGATTTTTTCAGCTTGTGTTTCCCCCCTCCCCCCCAGCCCAGGACTGGTGCAAATGTAGGCCACGATGCTCCCGATTCCCTGCACCCCACCCCAGCGCTGGACACAGGGCCCTTCTACCTGGGTGTAGGGATGTTCTTCCTCATACCCCCTCGCTGGAGGAGGGACGAGGAGAGGATGAGTCAGTGTCAGTGGAGATAATGCACGCTCTCGTTGTGTGCTAGCCAGAAATGGGTGGGTGGGCTGGCTTTCCTGTTACAGCTGTGCGTGTAGATGGAGAGCGTCTGCTGTGCCCACGGGCACAGACCGTTGTGCTGCTGCAGGCTCTCCAGCCCAGGCTGGCGTCAGCTGTTCTGTCTGTGCTGAAGAGCACCAACTCTTCTCCTTGACCGCCTCCCAGCACGTAGCAGGGAGGGCAGAGCATTACTGTGAAATGGCTGCTTCCCTCTCCCTTCTTCATCTGCACTTCCAGCCGTGACTACAAAACAGCGCGTTGAACCGAGCGGCTCTGGTTATCGTCCCCTTCCGCACCGGGGTGAGGGCCGTGCCCTCTCGGGCCGGTTTGGGTGACAGCCCTATGGTGTGGGAGCACTGCCCGCCTGTGCCTGCGGCTGGGGGAGGTGGTGCTGAGCCAGGTGGCCCCACTTGGATCCTGCCCCTGCTTCTCAGACCTTCTCCCCAGCAGCTGGGACCAGCATCCACCAGCAGTCATCGGGATCTGAGTTCTCATTCTCTGCTGTGAATTCATCTTCTTGTATCGGAGAGGCAGCACTACTTTTGAGGAGGAGAAAGGGCTGTGTTGTTGAAGCTGCTCTCTGGAGTGGTAGCGTAAGGGTTTGTGCTTTCAGCCAGGCGTGCACCTGACGAAGTCCCCCTCCCCTGCCCTTCCGGAGGAGCATGAGGAGGTGGCTGATCTGGTGCAGAAGGGAAGCCCCCAGTGTAAACTCCTCGTTCCAGCCAGGTCTAGTCAGTGCAGATGGCAGCAGGCTTTATGGCGGAGCTGGGATGGGTGCTCCAAAGGTGAGCAGTTGTTCCAGCGTGTGAATGTACGGTGCCGCAGGGCCGGGATTTGGGAATGCCCCTGCAGCTTGCCCTGGGACGGTGTGCTGCAGTCGGGTGGTAGTGGCTTTTCAGCTAGGTCGCTTCTGTGTCAGGGACTCCAAAACCCACCTTCACAGGGAGCCAAATGAGGGCTGCTGCTTGCCCAGGCAGGGTGGAGGCTTTCTGAGTGGGAAGGAGGTCTCCTCAGAGGCTGTTGTGGGAGTATGGAAGCGTGCAAAGAGGAGAGAGGTGGAGATGATGAGACTCCAGTCTTTGAAGTTCTCAGTTTGAAAGAAAAATAAGCTTTTTGCTGCCTCCCAAACTTGAGGTTTGGTTTTCTTTTAATGATGTCTCTGGAGCACCCTCTGAAACCCACTTCTCCTGCATCTGTCGAATCCGTGTGCTCTTTCAAGACATCCCTGTTTCAGGGGAGGTGAGCTTGAACTCCTGCTTTTCCCATCCCTTCCCTCGAGCCGAGATGGAGGCGCTCCAGCCCTCCTGCTGCTGTGCTGCCAGTGAGCCTTTGTGGCAGTCAGAGGCTGCCCCAGGCAGGCTGCCACTGCCCCCAGCTCTGCGAGGGGCGTCTCCAGCACACTCTTCCCCTCGCTGGGTGACCAGGGGAGGCATGTTCCCACCTTGCATGCCATCAATCTGTCACCAAGGCGGCAGGTGGACAAAGAAAGCGGAGCCCAGCCGGCTTCCCCCAAGCCGGTGCCCACAGCTTCAACCCCGCAGGTTTCCAGACCAGGGGCGGGTTGCTGAGGAACGACCGAGCTGTTGGGTTTCCATTTGTCCTTTTTTGGTTTTTTTTGAACCCCCAACTTACGGACGTTACCACTGCCACCCTATCCTCCCCCCCGGGAGTGTGCTGCTGAGTGCCAGCCCACTTGCCACGCTGGGCTGAGGGACCTGATCCAGTTGCCCCCGTCCCCATGGGACAGTGTGCTCTCCTCCAGTGCAGGGAGTGAGGGGAGAGGTGGGGATGACCCCCCTGGCCACCTGCTTTTGTGTGTGAAGCTTTGATGCTGCTTTGCCCTGCCACACATATTATACCTGCTTTAAAAATAGTGGTATGAGTGGAAGGAGGAAAAGAGGAGGGACCAACCTCTTTGTATCTTAAAAGGAAAAAAGCGTGCTTCAGAAATGTTCCTCCAGCATCAGGCAGCGATGGAACTAACGGCCTTTTCGGGCCCTTTCTAGTCTTGGATGTAGGTGTTCAGCTTCAGTTTTATTTTTTAAAAACCTGCACTAATTTACCTGGTTTCTTAGGAAGAGAAGAGAGAATTTTTTTTTAACTTTTATTTTTTATGGGTTTGTGTTCTTTTTGTTGATGTCTGTTTGTATTGAATAATTTGCTACATTTGTAAAATGTAAGAGGTATATATAATATATGTATATTTCTAACGTAAAAAAAACTGTAATTTTTTTCTTTTCAAGATTTTTTCTTAAAAAGAGGAGAGAAAAAATATTTTTTCAGGAAAAAAACTTTAAAAAAAAAAAGAAGTGGTGAAGATTCCTTTCTCCCCACTCAGCCTCCCTCCTTCCCTCCTGCCCCTCTCCGAGGAGTGAATCTACAGTTGCCTTGTGGGAGAGAATGAGTGAAAAGTGAAAGAGGACCGAGGTCTGTGTGTCTCCGAGTGGAGGGTTTCCATGTGTGCTCTGCTTTCTTTATGAGAGGGGGGGCTGTTGAGAGGGGGAATCAGGGGGTTGCTGTCTTTTTTCTTTTTTCTTTTTTTTTTTGGTCTTTTTTTTTTCTTTAGCGAAGGAGGAATACAATCAGTTTTGTATTCAGAATGTTGTGCAATATTTTGGAACGGGACATTGGTGTGTCTAGAGATTTAGTTAAAAACAAAAAAAAAACACACAAAAAAAACAACAACAAAAAGGTTGATCAAATCTGTACAGTTTCTATTGTTCCAGATTTTTTTAAGTTTGTATTAAAAGCATGATATAATAACCAGTTGTCATGTGGTGTGTGCTTGGTGGGCAGAGAACACTTCTGCCATGCTGACTCCCGGATGAGGAGGGACGTGGCCACCTTCCCTGCCTACCTTCAGATGAACCAGTGCTTGGTGTCTGCCTCTCTCAGGCTGGGTCGCTGGTTTGGGCTCACCCAGGGGCTCCTGGGGTATTTGGTGAGCAAAGGGAGCTTCAAGGTGCGTGTGCAGGCTGTGCCTGCCCCACTGTGTGTGTTCAGCCCAGTGGCTTCAGCAGGGTGGGCTTCAGGCTGGGGGTGAGGGCAAGCAGTGATGATGGAGGTCTGGTTTTGTTTGTCTTCGTTGTAACCTCTTGTTGCTCAGCTTTAATCGGCACTTCTGTTTTTAGCAAAGTGAGGAGAGATGGCCCCTCTGTGCCAAGGAAGGTGGTGCACTGCTGTGTGACCCAGCTTCCCCAGCCCCACTGAGCTCCTGCTGCCTCCTGCCTGCAGGGTGGCCCGTGGCTCCCCACACTGCCTCCTTCAAAAGCTGTTGAAGGGAGCTGCTCTCAATGTACTTGGGCAAACCAAGCTGGCTGCTGGCATCTTTGCCCACACCCCCTCAGCCCCTCGAGCCTGAATTTCTTCCTGGAAGACCTCGCGCTGCTTCACCCTTGGCTCTACAGGTGCCGGGAGCGGGGCTGCCATTTGCCACGTGACTGTCACACTCTGCTAAGCAACAACATTGTTTTTTCCCCTTCGTGTCTCAAACCCCTTGTAAGCATTTATCTAAAACTCGGACAAACGCTTGCCCTTAGCTGTGTTTCTGGAAAGGGGAAACCGAGGGGGACGAGGATGTGTCCTCCTGCCCTGTGCCCTGCGCGTGCCCCGCTGTAGTGCAGGGAGGCACGGAGCCTTTCCCGTTCCGGGCACAGGTAGGGTGAGCGAGCGGTGGGGCCTGGGGTTGGTTTACAGCCGATGGCTGGGCAGAGGCTTAGCAGAGCCTTGTTCCTCCTGAGATATTTGCCCCAGTGCTGTCTCAGGGAGGCTGAAAGGCATGTGGAGGTGAAACATCAGCCTGGAAACAGCATACAGGGATGGGGATCTGCCCTCTGTCAGCAGAGGGAAGGAGGTGCCGGAGTGGTGCCTGGGTGTGGGAATATTTGCCGGGTGTTTGGGCAGTGACCGAGTCGGTCCCCAAAGAGGATGCTCCCGCAACAAGATGGGACTTGTCTCCTGAAACCTCCGAAGCAAGGGGTGTGGGGGTGTTGTTTAGACACTCATCGCAGGGGACTCTTGTTACTAAGAAGGAAACTTGCAAGTTTGAGTCACCAAGCAGGCAGGCTCCCACCTGAAAGGAGGAGGCAGCTTGGGTAGAAAATGCCACACTTCAGCCTTGGGCTTTCCAGTCTGTGACAGCAGCAGCTTTTGACACGAATCGGGCTGTTCGGGGAGGGGCTGGTGCCCGGATGGAAGCCTTATGCAAGCATGAAAAGCCGGCTGTAAGGTGGCTGTGTCCTGCGCTGTGGTTTGAATACAGGCCCAGCAAAACAGCTTGAGGTTTGCTCCTGCAGCAGAGCATCTCCCACTGCCCCAGAGCCTCCTGGAGACTTGGGGTTATTGGGACTGAGTACCAAACAGCGCAGGCGCCACTGACAGCAGGTGCCTCCCCATGCCCCACTGCTTGCTGATATGCTGGGACCAGGAGGTGGAAAAACACCACCAGTGGGGGGGCTGGGACCCACCTAGTCCTTGGCATCCCCCAGGAGCACTCCTGCCAACACCACCTGCTCCCCGCTCACGTGTCTGTGGGCCGGGGGGCCACCCACCGCTCCGGCAGGTGCAAGGGACTGGGCTGGCACCACGGGCATGGGGGACGGCCAGGTCTTCCCACCTCACCTGCGTCCAACGCTGGGGCTCAGGCACCAGCCGAGAGGCCGGCTGTGGCCAAGGCCAGCCACCTCCCAAACCTTCTGCTTTTTTTCCCTCAGTTTCTATGGCCAGGCTCCAATTCAAACACAGCCAGGAACGCGCTCGCCCCAGCCCTTGCAGAGCTGTTCTTCCACTGTCCCCCTGCTGCCGCCTGTGTCCTCACCTCTGTGAACCTGGCCTGCTTTTTATAAAGCTGCTGAAGAGCAAAGCTTTCACCCGTAGCCCCAAGATGCACCAAGGAAGGCTCAGCCCCGCTGGCACACGTGGTGCCCCAGTCAGCAAAGGGCCAATTTGTGTGATGGCCAATTTCTGTGTGGCCATTGCTGGTGTGGTAAGTGTGCTGGGGAGGGAGATGGGATTTTTATTTCCCCAAGAAGCCCTCAAAGGCACAGCAGTGGGTCCGGAAAAGGAGAACTCTGAAGAGAAGGTTAAGGGCCAAATTTTGCTGGTTTTGCTTTTAGGAGGGTCAGGTGGAACTTTCCTCACCCTTCACTGAACACCAAGGAGGCAAGTGTGGTCCCTGTAGTTGCTGAGACCTAGTTGGGGTTTTTTGAGGGTTGCTTTTTGCATATTTTTGTTGGCCTGGTGCAGCCTGCTGCACTGCTGGCTCAGCCTGACTGCTGAAGGAAGCAGATCCCTGGGACCGAGCGTGTCCCTCCCACTCGGCAGGGTGTTTCCACCAAGGACAAAGTTTTCCTTCGAGTGAATCAGCCAGAAACTGCTTGCAGAAGGTGAAGCTGGGGCTTAATAAAGAAAAGCAAACCCATAATAATCCACAGGTGGTGACGTGTAGGGAGGGCATCGGGCAGTGTTGCTGCAGCAGGACACACTTCTTCCATGGGCCTTGCTTTGTCCACAGAGCTCAGTGAATTCACACAAGGACCAAGTCCAACGTCCCTCAGTAACAGGCGCTTTTGCGTTTTCCTGATCTTCCTACGGTCAGGTTCAGTGTCAACACGTGCTGCCCTGGGCTCCTGCAGAGGCCCAAGAGACGTCACAGCAGGCCCTGGGCGCCTTTCCAAAATCTACCAAGGTCGCGCTCTGATCCTGCCTCTGCCCAGCATCGCTGTGCGGAACCCAGCAAGGTGCACAGGGCAAGTGAGGGGCCGTGCACAGGCAGGAAAAGCAGGGGAGAACTGAGGAGACCTTGTCTGCCAGGAGAGTGCTGGGGTTTGTGTCCCTGGGGGAACAGACTGGCAGCATGGCAGAGAACATGGGGGAAAGGAGCAGCAAACATGTCTGGAAGATGACGAACGTGAGCCAGAGAAGGACTGAGGAGCAGAGGAAAGGAGGACAACACCCTGGGGACACCAGAGGTGTTTACACACAGGTGCAAACATCACAGGTAGATGAGGGAGGCTGGAACTCCCCTCTTCACCACCCCATGAAACGCTGCATGTTCCTGGTGACCCAACATGGGTGGCAGCTGCATAGGCCTCCTTCCCGGCCAGCACAGCCCAGTGCGACTTCCCAGTCCCCACCTGGCTCCCTGCCTGTCATACTCTCACGCATAATTGTCCTCCAGCTCTGGGCTGGTCCTGACATGGTGCTTCCCCTCTGGGGACGCGGCCAGCTCTTGCAGGGTGCCCATGAGTCACAGCATTGTCATTGCTCCAGCACAGATGTGGAGACATGGAGGCTCAGGGGAGGGCCGCAGCTCCATCATGCTTGTGAGGAGCACAAGCACTGGGACTGGCACCCATCATTCTCTCCTGCTGCCTCACGCTGATCCCACCAGCACCGGGAGCTGCTCCGAACAGGAAAGGATATGACACAGAGGGATGGGATGAAGGCACACCAGGGGAGGACAGCTTATCCCTCACAGCCATGCCATTGCCAGCCATCCCCCAAGGAAGGGGAAGGGCTTGACAAACCCAGATGAAAATAGAATCCAACCAAATAAACCCAGAAAGGGTGCAGGTGGGCTGTGACGCTCCGAGGCAGAGCCGAAGGTGCCCAGCACTGCCGAGGGGAGCAGGCTCGCTGTGTAAGCAGTCACTGTTGGACAGGGCATTGAAAGCTGCAACCTACAGCCCAAGTGCTAACACGTCAGAATGGGAACCACAAATTGCTGATTTTTTTGAAACATAAGCAAAGAAACTTTCCTATATTCCAGATCATAAATCACAGTAGAGGTCAAGTGTATAAAACCATGCAAGAGAGACCTCACTTGGTCCTTCAAACTAGAAACTTAGCCATCGAGATTAACTGTTCGACACAAAGCCAGCTAAGAAAGATCATTTTATTCTGGTAAGACTTTATTTTTAATCTTGGAGTTGTTCTCTTCTCCAAAGGCACAGTGCCCTTTGAAAAGTATCATTTTCCTCCATGGAGAAACTTGTTCTGGGAATTTTTTGACCAGTTAGTGTACATAACCAGAGCCACTGGTAACAGAGTTGATAGTGGGGACATCCATAGCCCCACAGCAAGCAGAGAGTAACACAACACCTAACCAACACATACTCCATCAAAGTCATATTAGACCAGTATTTATTGCAGGAGAAAGCCACTGACCACATCTCTTTGTCATACAGATACTCAGCACACAGACAGCACCATGGCTGAGATCTTCCTAAACTATATCTTTAAGAAAAAACTACAGGCTTCCCAATGTGCACCTTAAAAAGCTATGAAAGGACCTGAGTCCCTCCAGCCTTGGCCCCAGTGTTTTATATTGTGGGGTGCCTGAGACTGAAGAGTTGACCCCTCTGAGTGGACAGAGTAACTGCTAAGAGCTGCTGTGGGGACCTGTGGGTCTTCCAGCAGCACCTGCTTGATGTCTGCCCCCAGTCACTGGGCTTTCCTGGAAAGCGGGATGAACTGGTTGACCGAGGTTGTCTGAGGACCACAACAGCAATTTGTGAAGCATTACTAGGAAGTGGAGGTCTGTGCCAGTAACTGCAAGTTGACCCTTCCCTTGCCCGGCCAGTAGAGCTTCATAGCCCAGAACCGGTTGGGGCTGGACATCTTCCTTTAGCGTACGTGGAGTGTCCTACAAAGTTGCACAAAGCGTCTGCCCCAGAGTTGCTCTGCCCACGTAGGGCTGCGAGAGTTGGTGAGAGCTGCCCATCACCATGGGGAAGCCACAAAAGCAAGAACACAGCGCCCCACAGGAGAAGCCTGTGTTTGCCTCCGTGGTGCATCAAAGCTTCCCGCAGATGGCTGAAGGTGCCTTTTGGCTCCCACAGCCTGGGAGGTAAAAGGGGGGCACGTGGGGTGGGGTGTGTGTCACTGTTTTTGCCTGGTTGAAAAACCTCACTGACTTTATTGAGTTGAGGCTTCTTGACCTCGACAGAATTGGGTACAAGGAGCTGGTGGTAATATCGCAACAAAAACCCTCCCCAGGTATTTTTCTGTGATACAACTCTGTTGAGGAAGGTATGATTACCAAGTGGACCCTCATTTACTTCAATGTCTTTAATTCTGCCCCCTCTCCCTGCAAGGTCTGCAGACAGACAAGGGTCCCCATCACAGGCTGTGCCTCTGCCCTGCCAGCTGAATGCACAGACTTCTCCTCCTCTCCTCCCATGCCTGGTGAGGCTGTTGGCCATCCTCTTCTTCACCTGAAGATATTGGTGGGGAAATTAGTAACTGCTGCTCCTGGAGGGAGCCACGTTTCCTCCTGGAAGCAATCATCACTTGGCAGGATCCTACTCATCTTGTGGTGGCAGTGGCTGGTTTTCCAGGCTCTGCCACCAGCAAAGCAGGCTGCAGAGCCCCGGCTCTCCATCTTGCAGCCACTCAAAAGCCTCCTGCCCAGGAGCACAGCCAGCAACACTTCTGCCTGGAGTCTGCCCTGCCAAAGCATTTGCTTCTGTTGGGTGAGTGCTGGCCCCTTCACACCTTGCCAAGCAAAGCAGGTTGGACCTCAGGGAGTTAAATGCTCATGCTGGCCCGCAGCTGAATCTGACTGCTCTCCCTTGCTGATGCTCTTCACCAAGCAGACTAGAAAGGAAGGTGAATGGATGCAGCTGCACCTCTGTAATGTTTGCCGTTACATCCACCTGCTGCCAGAGACTGTAGGAAGACCCCAAGAGTGTGGAAGAATTTCCCTGCTCTCTGGCTATGATACCAGCTAATGCCACCCTGTGTGCTGGTATTCCCCAGGTGGAGGCCATCCACCTGGGGAACTTGGGAAGCGTCCTTCTCTAGAGCCCCAGCTTCCTCCTCTCCCTTGCCTCTCTACCTTCCTTGCTTCAATGGATTATTGTCCCTAAATGCTGTGGCCTGATCCTGGGAGCAAACAGCAGCCAGCAGCTGGGTGCAAGGGAGAGTTCTGCCACCAGTGAGCGGCCATATCCCTCCCCACAGTACCTTTGACTCCTGCTGGACCCATCCACCCTGTGTCATTCACCTCTGATTGACTTGATTCCTTTTTTTTCCCCCACCACAGCTCCTCCTGGTCTTTTCCACTTCCCACACATGCCCTGCCTGGTTGGTAAAGGCCGCCCTCCATGCAGCAAAACAGCATTTGCAAAAATATCTGCATGGCATGCAGCTGCCGGAACTTATCGCTGCGTCGCAGTGCAGGGGGCTTCCAGCACAGCGAGAGCTCTGGCTGCACACTGGTGCACCCTGGAGCAGTTGGCTTGGCTGGCAGAGGCGCCCCAGCTCTGTTAGCACTGCTGCAATAGCCCAATTAGTAGTTCAGGTGTTGCCACAGTCCTTGGCTACAGCCCAAGAGCTAATGACAGAGCAGGTGGCAGATGTGAGGACTGCAGAAGCATAGCTGGAGATGAGGGGAGCTTGTTCTGAACAGCTTGTTGAGACCAGTCTGCTGACCAGCTGAGACAATGAGTTTTGCAAGGTGGATTCTTGCTTTCAGGAACTCTCCAAAACACCCTTCGGCCTTTGAAAGATGCTGGAGCTGCATTTGGCCCTGCCACCCCTCCCAGGATGCCCAAAATTATCTTGGGATTACTGGAGTGACCACATCCATGACCACTGGTTTACAGCAGGAGGAAAATTCATGGAACTCCAGAGGTGTTGACTCAGAAGCAAAGTGGCAACAGGGCATTGACACACCATGGCATGCAGAGGCAATATGATGATAGAGGGACAGAAATGTCATTGTCTGATGAAAGACAGCTTTGTCTTAACAAATTCCTGTGCTCTGTGTCTACCACAACTTGGGGACTACTCACCCCAAAGCAAACCTATGGAGGGAAGCTGGGAGGGAGGAGAGGAGAGGTGGCAGAAGCTCTGTTGAAGTGTACAGGCAGCACAGTGAAGAACGTGCAACTTGACATGCAGCAAGACCTGGAGGAGATTTTTGCAAGCAGGTTGAAGAACTGGTTAAAAAGAGGCTTAGAGCTATGACCAAAGAAGCTGTTGATGCAGTTTGACTCCCTCTGAGCTTACAGAAGCAGGAGTTTGTGTATTCTTTGTAAGCAAACAGGATTATGTCAAACCACCTAATGCCATCATTCAGGTTGCTTACTAATGGGAACACTGGGTATGGGCTAATTGCTCAAGCCAAAAGGGCGGCAGGTTTGTGTGATCACCACACTGCGTTATCTACGAATACAAACCTCTCCTGCAGAGCTCTGCATAAAGCAGGAGTAGAGACGCAGCTCTGCTTGCTCATGTACACAGAGGAGTCAGGGTACACAGACCCTCTGAATCTTCTCCGTTCCAAGCTCTTGTCATTGCTGTCCTTCCCCAGAGCTTGCCTCTGTGGTGCTCAATATCAGAGCTGACTTCAGCAGGAGCATTACGGGCCCTCGGGTGTCAGCCCCCAAGGAAAAAAAGCAGATCAGAAAGGGTCTGTCCACTCTGTTAATGCTTTTTTTTCCCTCAATGGCTCCATAAATACCTTCAAGATCACCCATTGTCACTGAAATACAGCCCCATCTTGAAAAGAGCTATGTGGAAGTGGGTGTCAAGGCAGCCATTTTGTACTAATAACAATAATTTGTATTAATACCATGTCACAGGAGGGAAGGCAGAAATGACTAATTAAAATGTTGGGGAGATAGTCAAGTCATGAGAGCATTACTCAAGCGCAATTTAGCTGGGAAGCTGCGACTTACAGCTTTGCTATTACAAAAATACCACAGGACTTAATTCACCAGACGACATCGTCAAGGTATCAGGTTATCGTCCCACCTGAAAGCAGCTCCAGGCTACCCACCGCCCAGCCCAGGCATCGGTTCAGAGCCATCCAGAGAGCATGGCCCTGGCTCTCAAGTGGTTGGTGTCATTCCTAGTAACTGTATTTTTTTTTCTGGCTTAACACCAGGCAAGGGCCAAGATATCTCAGCTTGCAAACAAGATGGTAGCTCAGTTCAGCCTTGCTCAAGATCAGGATAACAATATCATCAACTGGAAGCAGAATCCCGAAGCCCTGCTCTTCATCACTTAGATACTTCTTCAAGCCCTACATAATTTTGCAACTGTTGCTCTCTGTCCTGATCCCCCTCCAGATCCTCTAATGAAGAAGATGAGGAGAACACTACTTCATGCTGAAGGGAGAGACTGGATAGAACAGCTTGGTGCTTGTTAGCTGGGAGCCAGGCTAGACTCAAAGTGAGCTCTCACATAGCCCCTGGGTGCATCCCGTCGCTGCAGTGGAAGTCCCAAAGTGTGCGGGGGCCTACAGCACATGGACTTCAGGCAGCAGAGAGAAGATATGCAATAAACATTAGCCTCTGTGGGCCTGATGTACATGAAGAGGAGAGCTGGTGCACGAAGCACGTGTTTGAGCAGCTACGATCCCTCCCCTGCTGTGCCAGTCCTTGCTTTTACAGCTGTAGCAACAAGTACCGGAGGTCTAGCGTAGCGGAGCTGCGTAGGAGGAGGGCTTAGCTGAGAGAGGTTGGAGCTGCAGATGGGCTTAGAGCCCACGGTCTCGGGTAGAAATGGTGTTTGGGGCGGTAATATGGTTTGTAGGAGTTGGAGGGCTTTTATTGACAGCTCTGGCACTGCTGTGGCTCGTGGCCATGACTGACACGTGAATGAAGGGGGAGAGAGATGAGGCAGTGCGGGAAGAGAGGGAAGAGGACAGAGCAAAAGAAATGTGAAGATCAAAGTCTAGTCAAGAGAAAAATTAAGCATAGAAAGCAAAGGAGATGTAAGGAAGGGAAATCAAGCAGTAACACAAAGGGAGAGATGGAAAGAGAGACTGCAGCCCTCCAACAGGCCGGGAAAGGGAGGCAGGAAGGAGCTGGACAACAGCTCCCTTACCTGGCATGTTTCTTTCCTGCTGCTGCTGCCTTGGAAAAGATGAGCCTGGCTTTTTCTGGAAATGCTTAATGAGCAATTAGCACAAATACCTTCCCCAATACCTCTTACGATGCTTTGAAGCTAAACGACGTATGTTACAGGAGAGAAAAGTGATCTTGTGTGGGCTCAAGGAGGTATCGCACAGAGGCGAAAAGATACACACACACACACACCCCAAGAGGTTAATGTACAAGAGGCAGCAGCAGCAGCCAGGCTCTGGGGAAAGGCTGTTTAGGAGATGGGAGGCCTGGTCCAAAGGAAGGGAAAGTTGCGGATGCATCCTGGCAGCTCGGTATCCTTCAAGCAGTGAGAACAGCCCTGTGCTTCTGCTGTCCCAGACCGGGAGATTGCAGGCGCTCCTCCTGCTCTGGTTCAGAGAAAGCCCCCTTCGTGAGGAAACACTGCTGACACCTCCTTTTCCATACACTAGAAATGCCCGGCCTCACCTCAGCTTGGCCAGCAGCAACCCCTCAAACCTCCTGCCAGAGCACGAGGTGAAGGGCTGGCAGGTATCACTGCCTCCCCTGGGTGGGGCAGGACGGGGTGGCTGTGGTGAGGCTCAGCCTAAGCATGGTGCGTGCTGGGACCACAGTCAGTGCCAGCGGGATGCAGGGGGAGAATGAGCTTCCCAAGCCTGGCCTCATCCACGGGCCAGCGGCCTCGCAGTGGGTCCCACTGAGTGATGCGGAGCCAAGAAGGACAGGCACCGGGACTTACGCATTGCTCTGGGATGTCAGTCCTAATGGAAAACAGCGGGTAGTAGTTAGAATATGCCAAAAATATTTACCAGCTAGGAAATCCATTTCCCCAACAGCTGTTAGAAGTCCGTAGATGCCTCAAGTGTCAGGGCTGGACTCCAGCTCCTGCTTCAGCAACAGGAGAACCCAAGATCATCCCAGAACCATCCTGGTGGCGCTGGGTCATGCCTCCCATGCAGCAGGTGGCTGCGTGGCTGCTAAACTCGCCCCAGGCCTGCCAAACCCCCAGGTGACAACACGGTCACCTCCTGTGAAGCACGATTGGTTTGTGGTTATGGAAGCAGCTCACCGTTGTCGAGCCTGGGCTGAGCTGTGTTGTTCTCCCCACCAAGGAGAAGCTGCTGAGAAATGCCAAGGTTTCCCTTTGCCCCAGGAGAAGCTGACCAGGGCTTAGCATTTCTTTTGGTGGCCAGCCCTCTGTGTGTAGACTCTGGGATCCAACAGCGCATTCCTTCTCAGGCTGCACAGCCCAGGCACGTGGCTAGCGCGCAGAAGACACTTTAAATAACTGCACCATGATGACTCATGCCTTACCCAAGGCAGTCTGGCTGCTGGCGTATAAAGCATGAAAGCCCGTGATCTTTGGAAGAAGAGAGGATCCTACAGTGAGCAGACATATGGCTCAGTTCCTGGCCAGAAGGTGGGCGGGGTGGAAGTGTTGCTAGATGAGAGAGGCTGGGAGGCTGAGGCTTGCAGGCGCAGAGCTGCAGGCTCCCCACCGCTGCCCAGCTCTGTCCTCCTGACCTGCTGCCACATGTGCAGCCCCTGGACTCTGGAATTTCCCCGAGTCAGCAGTTGTTGGAGCTCAGGGCAGTGCAGGGAGGTACGTAAAAGGCACGTGGGAGCAGCACCCAAGCCCAAGCATGGCCAACACAGGGAGTCATGGAGCACTCTTTTGCCCTTGGCAGCATTTGGCCTGTAACACCGAGGAGGCAGAAAAGGACAGGTAGTTCTGACTGCTCTGGTGGACCTTCACCTTTCCTTCAGGCCCTCAAATCATCCTCCTTTTCCCCAGCCCCCACTGGTCCCAGCATTGCCCTTCTCACCCTCCCTCCCTCTCAAGTGCTCCCCATCTGCTCCCCCGCCAGCTCCCCTCAGCACTGTCCCTCCTTGGACCACCTGTCCCTCTCCTCTGCCCCCAGACCCATCCTCCCATGCCTCCTGTTCTCCCCAGTTTTTAATCCTCTCAGGGAGCTGCTCTGCACCCCCTTTCCTTCCCCGCTTCTCAGTGCCATCTCTGCACCTCTCTGGCAAAAAGCCCCCCCTGGGGACCTACCATGGCATTTCCCACAGCCCTCCCCACAGCCCCTGACCCCTTCCCACAGCCGTTTGCCCCAGGAGTGTGGCAGCAGCTCGGGAGCTCCTGCCATACTGATGGGCTGGGCTGCACCCCGCTCCCCATCGCCTCCTCGCCAGCCGTGGCTGTGGCTGGGTTGCCTCTGCCAGCCACGCCAGCTGCTTTCCCCAGCCCAGAGGCTGTTTCCAGGGCTAGGCACCCAGGAGCTGCTCATCGGCTTTGGCAGGGCAGCATAAATGTCACATCCCTGCCTGTTCCCGGCCCGAAGCGATGCCCGCCTGTCTCCCATTATGTAAGGCACAGCATGTACAGGAGCGGGGAGGCCTCGGGCTCGCTTACACACCATGAATGACAGCTGCAAAAATGAGATGGGGACTATTTTTAAATCTACCCCCTCTTCCCTCTTCCTCCATCTCTTCCCTGCAGCCCCAGCCAGGCTGTGTGGATGGCCAGACCCTGGTCCCACTAGGGTACCAGTAGTGCTGGGTTCTGCCCAGCCGGACCGAAGCAACACTCTGTACTGCCACAGAGGGACATGCGGCACCTCGCACAGGACTGGTGCTATCTGGAGGACATGTCCTCTTCCAGCCCTGCTTGCCCATCAACCCAGTTCCCTGGCATCCTTTCCTTCACCTCACCGCTGTCCTTGCCGGCAGGACCCGTGGTGCCCTTTTCCTCCCCCCAGCCTCTCCCTGTAACTTTAGAAAGGTCATTCCCTCCTCCTCGAGCCACGGGGCTATCACAATTCCTCAGCACAGAGTGGAAGGGATCTCAAGGGGGGAGAAAACCTACCTTCTCATGTGGAAACTGATACCACAGCACCACCCTGTCCCTCCAAGCAAGGGTAAGAGACAGATGGTCCAGAGCAGGGGACTGCGTAATGTCTCATCTCCCACTGAACGCTGCCGGCACAGGGACCAGTAGGGAGGAGGCAAGGTGGGTGAGGAGCTGGCTGAGAGAGAGGCGGTGTCGGTCACAGGGAGAGTTGTCAAGACTGGCAGTGTTTTGCCCCAGAATGCTGTAAGACAGTCACCCCTTAAGCTAGAGTGACAGCAGAAGGCAGGCAGTGGGTGGACATTGTCCATGTGCTGCCACTGGATTTGACTAAGGATATGCCCAGCAAAGAATCATCTGGAGAGACCAACAAGTATGAGGTACCACCTCACCTGGCATTGTAGATGCGGGTCTAGACATCCCTCCTCAGGAAGGCTGGAGCTGACCTGCAGGAGGCACAGAGCAGGCTTGTGAGCAGCCATTGTGAATGTGCAGCTTGTTTAACCTAGAACAGGAGAGGCTGAGGGGGGACAGGATCCGTGCATCATAAATACATGTTGGGGCAGAAGTCTAACTCATACTCCTAGAAGCTCATCTGGATCACAAATATATTTAGACTTAAAATTAGAAAGACGTTCCTAGCCAGCCATGGTATAAACTTCTGTGACAGCCTGTCTGGCTGGAAGGTGGGCAGAAGGCAGCTAATTTGGTAAGAGATCCAGCCGCTGGTAGTCACTGTATGGCAGGAGAGGAGGGAACCCAAAATAAGCCATACACACATGTGAAATAAAGGCTGCAATCATGTCCCCAAGCTGGTCCCCAGAGGGATTGGTATAGAGCTGAAACCTCAGCGTGCTGCATCCTCTTTAGGTTGCATGTTATTAGTCTTCTGCTTCAGGGTCCTCCTGGATCTTTGAAGAAGCAAGGAAGAGGTCACCTCTTTTTCTTCTGGGCTTTTAGAAAATTGTTTCAATTCATTCATTTCTGTAACCTCTCTGGTCAGGGTTAGCCACAGGGTTCGGTTGAGGCAGGGAGGAGAAATGGGGGCCACTCCTGCTGCTCTTAGTCATGTTTTGGGTGTGTTGGTTCACCTTGCTCACAGGCTCAAGACAAGGCCTGCTCTAGGCCAGGAAAGCATTTCCCTTGGGCTTGGTGTGCTGGGGCAACCTGGGGAGCTGGACCTGTTGTTCATTGTGGGAAGCAGCGTCCTCATGGGACTCCTGGGCTGCATTTTCCCCATTGCAGGAGCTCAGGGGCGCTCAAGACACGCTTGGCTCCCCCCACTGTGTTTGTACCTCAGCCTTCCCCACGGGAAGTGAGGGGTGATTCAGGCTGAGGTTGTCAGGACGTTCCTGGTGGTCCCTACACGGCTGGACTCTGGCACTACCCTGTGCCGAGTGAAGGCCAGAAGGGCAGGTGCCAAAGTCTCCGGCCTGTCTCCATGTGACAAGGGCCTCAGGCTTGTGACCAGGGTGCCAGCTCTGTTTGCCTGCCCCGAGACCTCCCCAGTGCCGGGGGCCGCTGGGCAGAGCTGTCCCGAAGTGGGAGCCTTGCTTAGGGCTGCGGTGGGATCAGTTCAGGAGGCTGTGGGGAGCGGCCAGGGGACAGGGGGTCCCTCAGCAGCAGGGCTGAGGTTGGCTGCCTCCTCCAGCCTCTCACCCCTCGGAGGTTCCTCCCAGGCCGTGCCTGTGCCCCCCCAGCCCCTCCGCCCCTCCCCGCGGAGCTCGGTTCGCCGCCGGGCTGCCGGGCGGGGNCGGCCCCGGCCCCGGCCCCAGCGCCATTCGGGGCGTCGCGATCGGTTCCCGGGGGCTGCTCCCCCCGCGGGCGGGAGCGAACCGCTGAGCCCTCCGGCAGCGCGGCTGAGGCGAGCGCCCCGGCCCCCTGCTCCCCAACACGGGGAGGCCCAGTCTGTTGCACTGCCCCAGCCTGAGGGCAGAGGCCGGTGCCTCGGCCCCCTGGGCCCTGTGCAGAGCCCTCTGTGCCAGGCAGCAGCACCCAGGGAGTCTCCCCGGGCCCGGGCACTGCCGGAGGCTGGCTTTCTGCCTGCCCTCCCCTCAGGAGGGTGGCACACCACAACACCGCGGTACCCGTCCCTTCCCAGGAGCCGCTCTGGTAGTGCAGGGGGTGGCGAGGTCTGGTGGTGAAGGTGCTGTAGGCCGTGTGTCCTCCCGCAGCCCTGTGAACGCCCCTGATCTCACAGACCTGCTGCGGCTGGTGCTGCGTGAGGCAGTGAGCACACACCACAGCCCCCGGCTGCTGGGGAGGGCTGTGCACAAGTCCCCAGACCAGGGGCCGAGTCAGCATTACCTCAGGTCTGGAAACAGCCCCTTTTCCCGGGCTACAGCAGCGTCCCGAGAGGGAGAACGCAGGACCTGTCACTGGCTGGACTGAGGCAGGATGTGCCTCTAGGAGAACGTGAGGAGGCTGCTTCCCCCCAGATGATGTATTTTACATTTATAGATAGCATACAGAGCCTTAGGAGCAGACAAGCAGCAGGATGAAATGAAGGATAAGGCTGACTGATGTCAAAGCTGTAGCAGCTGCTGGTTGGGAGCCACAGGCACGAGGGGTTGAGCAGCGCTGCGGCATGGACTGCACCTGCAGCACAACGCCTGGAGCAGGGCAGCGCAAGGGCATGGACTATTGCTGCCACACTGCCACGGCAAAACGTGCACATGGGTCTGGCTCGAAGGGTTGCTGCTCTGCGGCTCCACCAGGGCCGGTGAGCCTGCTCTTCCAAGTGGGAAGCAAATTTCAGGAATAAAGCACTCAAGAGCTACTTTTTGACCACAAAGTTGTGATCAAGCACAAGAAGGAAAAGGTACATGATCTCACCTCTTGCCATGTTGAAATACTGCCAGCACCTTTACTCTCTACTCTGCCCAGCTACCTCACAAGCCAGGCTCTCCTGCCTTCTCCCCTTTCCCGAGGGGAGGAAGGCTGGTCCCATATTGCCCTTTTGCAATTATTTCCCAGGGACACCCCACCCACCCACAAGTCTGTCATACCTACACCACCAGTTTCTGGCTTGTCTCCCTCATAGTCAGTTTGCTCACAATTTCCTTCCATTGCCCTCTCTCCTCAGAAGCCTGCTCAGATCTCACATTGCAGCACTAATCACCCCCTCCCAGCATCACAGGTTGGACAACTGGGGCAGGACAGAAGGTATCCTCTTGCTCCAAGGCCTCTACATGACCACATCTCTAGCCCTCTGCGTCCCATCCCGCCCCCTTCCAGGGCAGGAGAGGGGCTCCAGTGTCACACTGCAGGCAGAGGCTATGCTGGCTGTTGGGTCTGGTACATACACACACACAATCTCCAGCAATATTTCACCCACATCTGTAAGCTGGGACTCCCATCCTGTTGCAGGTCCTGCTACTTCCTCAGGCACACAACAGGCTGCCTCCCAGCTTTGGACATCAAGCAGAGAAGGTGTTAGCCTGATCTTCAGTCACCTCCATTCCTTCTTGCTTGAACAGTCACACGGGGCTGCACATGCCATGAGATGCCTGAAGGGGAATTCAGGGGCAAGTGAAAGTTGAAATCACTTTTGCAGCCTGGTCACCCTACAGAGCCAACCTCTCAAAGCCCAGCAGCCTTTCCGGCTGTAAGAGAATTGTAAAATTTGAAAGCCACATAAGACACTGAAAATATTTTCACAATGGCCATGTCTGGCCAACAACCACAACCACCAGCATGCAAAACCCCAGAAGAGCTCAGTGGATGCAGCTCTTGCACATTTCTCGACCAAGGCATTCCAGCTGCCACTAGAGTGCTATAAACCAAACAGGAGCGAGATCCTTTCCCCGCTCCTTTGGAGATCTGGTGTAACCAGGGGGAGCAAAAAGGAGTACAAATGCATTGATGTCAGCAGATCCCCCAACACGCAACAGGAAGGAGGTGGAATAAAAGGTTGCCACTTTTTCCATTGCCATCTTTCAGATCACTAACGGCTGCAAAGTTTCCTGAAGGGAATTAGCAACACAATGTGCTGAGTTAGCACATCTATAAGCTCACTCCCCACCCACCCAAGAGAACCTATATGCTCCCTGAAAAGAAGGCACTGTATAATAAACCTCCCTGCTGCTGCCAGCTACCATCACAACAGGGAAAAAGTACCAAATATCCTCTACTGATTCTATGTCAAGGCCACATAGCACCAGAAGCATCTAACACATCCTTGTATCCACTCAGTTTCTACTGCAATTCCTTGTTTTGACCATGTCAAATCTTTGGCCTTTGGTAACACGTACAGATCAGGCCCCTCCCTCTAAATAGGTAGGGTTTCAGCTTTTATACACAAATTGCCTGGGTGATTAATCATGCCATGGCTCCTGAAGATAGTCAGAGAAAAAACTGAGACTTGATTTCTTCCTTCTGCCAAACCATATGAATTTATTTCCTTATCCACTATGGTAGGTTGCAGGTAGCCATCTCCATACATACATTTCAAAGTTATACCACTGAATGACCAGACAAGATGCCAACAGTCTTCATAGACCTTCTAGTGCCTGGACTCGATACCTCTTTCCTCCCTCAGATGTCAGGAAAGTGTCATTGAGTGTTCACACAGATGAGAGCCTAATCTGCAGAGTTAGATCTTCCCCTTCATCTTGTTTAGAATTTTATTTCCTCCTACCAACCCCCATCGCTAATCATACAAGACACATTTTACAAAAGCAAAGAACTGACAATCTTGACCTTACTGCAGTTTCTAGATATGCTAAAATACTCCAGATACACTAAAATACCAGTGATCGCATTTTCCTTGAGAGCATGTGTCTCAGGTGGAAATACCATGGATTGCAAGAGGCCAAGGAAAGTGAACACATTCTTTTCTGGAAGCTGCCCTTTCCAGTCAGAAGCAGTGAATGTACAGAAGATACTCTTTCTTACCAGGCTGATCTTCACCTACCAGCCCTTGGAAAAAAACCCAAAAAAACAATAAACACCACCCAAACCAAACAACCAAAGTTTAGGTCAAAAAAATGGAAAGGAATTGAGAAAGCTGTCCTCATGGTGAAAACTAATTTACTGTAAACTCTGCTCCTTCCCTTGAAAGAAAACGAAATTGATTTTTCTGTGGTGGTTGTCAGCCCCAAAGCAACAGACAAAGCAAGGTTCAAGTATATACCTCTCACTACTGGTTGTCAGGATTTCTACCTGAAAGAGCTCAACCTAGAGTCACTACAAGACAAACGAGAAACCTTGCAAAGTTTTTGAAATCAATTAACCCAGGAAATAAGAGTGCGGAATTGCATACCCATTACCAGCACACCTAACAGTTAACACATGGGAAATACACAGCAGGAGCCTAATCCTAAAAGGCGATCAGATGCTTTAACGTCTGCCAACTTTGGTGCAAATTGCAGGTGTAATGCTAGCAGTTGAGGTGTACAGCACACAGTATGCTCTCTGGAGAACAAAATTACTGGATCTCAGCATAGTGGAATATACATTTTATTTCTTAAAAAGGAAGGGTACTAACAGAATTTAATACAGTCAAAATTTTACATTTTAAACAAAAGCTTTTCTTTTTCTTAAAAACCAGTTACAAGCAGAGAGGTGAGAGGATTTAAACTAGTCACAAAATCCAAGCTGAAGACTTTGAGAATTCAAATCCGTGGTTTATACATTTAAAAAAGTGTAATAAATGGAAATATAAAATAATACCAACTCTGCAACAGTGAAATGCCCTTTCCTCATTAGATTGCTGTTGAAGCACCTTTATTTTCACCCACCAGCTGCCAGGAGTGTGTAGGTTTATGTACAAAATAAGCAGTTTGGGACAAAGGATTAATATATAAATTAAAACCATTTATGGCAATACAGTTTACCCAGCCACTTTACAATCTTATTATCTCTTTCATGTCTATAGAATCTCTCAGTCAGGATGGTCTCAAATGCACTTTATGGACTGCTTCATAAAGCAGCTACATTTCCAGGAATTATATAGACAACCTCAAGGAGTTTAATCTCTTGGATGTCTACAACTTAACACCCAGTAAAACAGATCCGATTTATATCTTACATAAATACTGTGCAGATCTATCATCCATCCCACTGAATGAATGGGACAGATCAGTGTCACCTCTGAAGCCAAAAAAAAATACTTTTATCCAAGAGGCAACAGAATTTCAAGCCAAATATAGCAGATAGGAGTTCCCTCAAACTATTTAGTTAAAAACTGTATGTCTCTGAAAAAGCTTCACAGGAACAGAGTTTTCTGAATAACTTGCACATATGCTTAGCTGTTTCATAACTATTTTACAGCCTAGAGACACTGAGAGGGGAGGGAAAAAAGAAGAAAAAAGAAAAAAGAGAGAGATGTCACCATCTCTGCCCACTACAAAATATGTTGTGGCTTTGTCATTTATGGAACACTGCAGATGCAGATGTTACCAGAGAGGAGACTGCTCCAGTACAGCTTTAAAGACAAGGGAGTTACGTTATGGCTGAAGGAAGCGTCATCACAGGCTAATCTCTTCAAATGAAGGCTGATGGATCAATCCCACCTCCTCCTCAAAACCCATGTTCGTATTTCCTAGCAGAAT
The DNA here is from genome assembly GCA_013398125.1 of Aegotheles bennettii. Classification (NCBI taxonomy): domain Eukaryota; kingdom Metazoa; phylum Chordata; class Aves; order Caprimulgiformes; family Aegothelidae; genus Aegotheles; species Aegotheles bennettii. The sequence goes on along the minus strand of VZRW01001040.1, from coordinate 127,159 downwards.
GCTTGTGATTCTCACTCCACTGGGGTTTTTTTTTAACATGAGATAGAAAAGGTCATGAAAGCTGGTGAAAGTTCCAGCTGTGCAGCGTCCTGTGAACATGTACTCAGCAAAACCTCAAGTCATTAATCACTTTCTCTCTCTCTGCACCACAACAGGATACCTGTGTCATCCATGTACGTAACAGAACTAATAAAAATTCAGACTATCTAGGTTACAAATGAGCTTCAGTAAGAGTCACCCACTGTTTCATTGCAACGTGCTGCAGTCTGGCTGAAGGGTGGAGACAGATCTGTTTGAGCCAAAACAGAGAATAGTTAAAAAAGACACCCACCTTGAATTTTGCTCAATCGCTAACATGTATGAATCATTTAACATTGCCACTTTCCAAATGCTACTCAAAACCAACAGATCAGCTGTCCAGCTAATGGGATGGGAAGAGTAAAATTATGAATGTCATCAGTGACTACTGTTAAAGAAAGATGGGAAGAGAAGAAATTCCCTCAAATTCTCAGTTTCTCTGCTTAAGTAGCTCATTATTATTTTTAAAACATTTTTGTTGATAGAAAGCATCACAACTAGACTAGAATTCCACAACATCAATCTTTGTTTTGATTTCTGTAGTTCTCTAGGAAAAAAATAATCCCAAATCAAGCTACATGAAGCATTAACAATATTCAGGTATTACAATGGAAGCACTTATTTATTACTTCATAGAACAGATCAGTTTTAAAAGTGTATTTACATGTTCTAAGTTATACAAAATACAGTATTCCAATAATCATGTTAATCACCATATTTCAGACAACTTCACATAAAAGTGCAGAGGATGCATCCATCCATGATCCTGGCCAGTAGCAAGCAGTCACCCGCAGCATGACAGATGAGAGCTGCTATTGTGCCCCCTCAGGAAAACAAATCCCACCATACCTTCTCACTGAGACATAGCTGCAGATCTAAGAAAACATTCAGGCAGGTACACAAGCAAAGTTTGTTGAGACCCACAGACCAAAATCACATGCCTTAATTTACTAGACATATGTGAAATACGTTTTTTAAATTTTTTTAATTTTTTTTTTTTTTTACAGATGTTGTACAGCAAAGGGCTTCTGCTCATGCCTTAGTCAGGAAAATGAAGTCACAAGGGTTTTGGCTATGTAACAGGCACCCAAATCACACTTAGTATCAACAGCCTTGTAACTACAATTGATCATGTGTTAAGGACTCAATTCTGCAGCTGACTGCCTGGGTAGAGCTTCACATTCAAGAACAGATCCTGTGAAGTCCACATGGTTCTCTGCAGGTACAGGGCTCATCCCATGCAGAAATGACAGCAGAATCGGGGCCTTACAATACTGGGGCCTCAGACAGTAATTTCCTCACAACACAGCACTATCAATTCACATCAGCAGGTCAAGTCCCAGTGCAATAGTGCACTTAAGTTAAAGCAATAGCTATTTTTCCATGTCTTTCTGCAGACTCTCCTCCCTATCTGTACATTCCTTTCACTTTCTTCTGGACTGTGAAAATGAGATCAAGAAAAGGAGATTCCCAAAACGTACGTTATCTCTGTATGATGCTAAACTGCAGGGATCCAACTTGGCCTAAAAGTGTAAACAATGAGGCTTCAGTTTTAGCAATCTCACTCAGGGCAGACTCTGGCATTGCTCTTCTCTTCCTGCTTTCACTCTTTACTCTCCTTGCCAAGTATCTATGTCTAGCATAGATATACATGCACCTTCCTCAAAGGATTCCTTTTCCCCTGTAGCTGCTTGAACTTTAAGAAGTTTGCATTCCAAAATTGACTCACTAGGGGATAGCATATTATCAAACTAACAAATTACATTCTGTATGGCAAATCTGCATTATCATGTATTAAATAATTGTAATTTCTCAATTAGCATTAAGTTAGCATCTCCACGGAAGTTTAGTTAAGCCTATTCTTTCTACCTTTTCCGAAGACTTTCACTGTGAGTTTATCTATCTTCACTATGCTACAGTGGCAGATACACAGATCAGAGTAACTATCTGAACATCTAGAAAGGCAGCCAGCATCTCGCAGTGCTGCAAAGGCAAAACACTAGCATTAACAAATGATTTCGCTGTTAATGGTTTTAGAAGTAGGTTGCCAAAAATATGAGATCAATGCATTAAGACAAATTTGCATTTCTCATCTCGTGCTTAGCAGCTAAAACCATAAGGGTGAACGAAAGCCTATCTGGGTTTTACAGAGGTCCAAGATACCTCCATTCTCACTAAAAACAAAGGCATCTGGTCACAAGGAAAAAAGCCGTGTTATGCTAAGAAGGCTTACAAGGCTGAAGCAGCAATATTCTTTTCTGTGCAAGTCCATTATTTCTGCTGTCTACATAAAAATATTTTTCCACACAAGTAGTTTTATTACAGTATTCCCAGAGCTGCTGGCCTTCCACTGCACTTCACAACTTGAAATCAATTTGGTACAATTAGTAGCAGTCCTGCAGATAATCCTGAAAGTAATTTCTACAGCTAGAACACCTTGGGCTTTCAAACGCACAGCAGGGAAATGGATAATTGTCAGAAAAGACATAAAATGTTACCAGAAGTGCAAAAAGCCACATTTAACTTTTTTTGTTAAAAAAAAACAACCCACATTTATTCTCCCAGCACAAGTCTATAGTACACTACTTTTCACCCTGTCCACGCAGGGGGAAAAAAAAAAAAGGAAAAAAAAAATCAGAATTCAGATTATCTGAATATCAAAACTATCACTAACTGTGTAAATGAAAAAGTGATAGGACCAGTTTACCAACATTACACCTGCAATCTGATGTACATCCACCTGATCCCAGCACAGAATGCTCCAGAGTAAAGCAAAGACACCCATGACTCAGTGCTCACTAAAACTTTATGATAACCATGTGAGAGCAAAGACTTTTTTTCTGTGGGAGTTAATGAGATCTTTGCTACCGGCTTCAGTGGGAGCAGATCTTGGCAACAGGTGAAAGATTAAGCTTCTAGGGAATTTTTAAACACAAACCCATATTATTGTAAGAAGATATAACTAAGTGTAGATTAGAAGACCACATATGAAAGCAATACTGTATTAAATGTTGTGCATCACTTATTCATAGTCTGTTTCCTGCATAGAATGAGACAACACTCCTTGTCCATAAATCTCATCAATGGTTTACATATTTTCAAAGTTAGTACTGTGAAATGGCCCTTTGGTGCCAATCCACTTCCTAATGAATGTACAGATGTGTCAGTGATGCTGAAAGGTGCACTCCCTTTATTCTCTCCCCTTGGAGATGGTCCCTTTATGGCTGGCATGGAGTACACTGGCATCAGGCACACTTATGGCCTCTACAGAGCATGTTTCAAGGTCAGAGAACTTCAAACTCACACAGTGTCAATTTAGCATCTTTTAACGTTCAAACTGAGCAGAAAGAGTATTGGTCATCTTATGACCACTATGAAACTGTACCCACTTTATCACTTACGGATAGGATTGTCATCCTAGTCAGAGAAACAAGATTATATAGTTAATCGTTCTGAGAGGAGCAAAGAGCTCTGAAGCACGTAAACGTAACTTCCTGAGACTGCAAAAACTGAGAAAGGCATTCAGCATTGCACACAATTTTTTTGTCTAGCAATACCTACACTCCTTTAAATAGTTACTACTTTCTCACCTATCTTTGAAGATGTTGCTTCTCAACAAAAAAAATTCTCCAACTACAAAAGTTAAGCTGCACTCACCCTAAAGTGCGATTTTCCAGTTTTGCAACCCGTAGACACATGAATCACAGAATGTGCAAATTTGCACTGTCCTACAGGGAAGCGCAAGCGTTTGCTAACAGTCTTCTGTGAAAGAAAGCTCTAATGAACATTCACTGTTAGATTCCATTGTGTGAGCTTTTAATACAACAGAAAAAGCTAATAGAATTGCACATATTATTCTCACTGACTGAGTATTTTGCTGGTAAAATAGCATGACATACTGCAAAAACAAATCCTGTACACAATATGTAAGTATTTAAGAAATGTTCCTAAAGCAGTAAGACAGCAAGACCCAAATGAAGGACTAGCAACTCCTTGCCCAGTTACAATATCCTTTAGCTTTGTAATTTGAACAAGCGTGACTTTCAAGAAAAGCCATTCAATGCCAACTGAAAATTTAGAAACAATAAATGAAGAAAGGAGTTGCTACATTTACATGCTGTCAAGGTTGTTTTTGTTTTTGCAAATCCACCGTTGGCTTTTATCACCAAAATAAAACAACAAAAAACAGTACATAGAAAAAATATCAGTCCAAATCAGCAATACTTGATGCAGATAGATATGCTGACATTTCAGCAACACGGAGCTAAAATGTTCATCTACTTGAAGAGAATACCCCAAGATTATCTCAAAGCTTTAGAAACCCAAAGTGTAACAGTACACTCATATGTAAGTTAAAAGCACTTTTTTGACTTCCACTAAAATAATAGGGAAATAACTGCATTTAATGTATGTGCTCTTTACAGAGGTTATGCCTTCAAAAAAACTGGTTATGAATTCTGGGTTTAGAGGTTTTTGTTATTATTTTAAATGAAGTTGACAACATCAGCTGCTTCTTTTCACCATTTTCTTTTTGCTTTTCTGCTCTGAAATTAGGGGTGGAATCTCTTAGGTAAATGTGAAGACAAAATACTTGTCCAACATTATAGTGTTAAGCTTTGCTGGTACCTAGCCGTGCCTCATAATTTTGGCACTTGTGCTTCTGAAAGCTTTCAGAATTATTTTTCTTGAGGTGTATGCTGTTTATCAGTCTCCAGACACGAATACACTCCTGTCTTACAAGTTCTGTTTTGGCTACAAGCATGGCCATGAACTACTTTCCCAGAAATTAAGTACTCTCTTCTTCCCACAGAAATTTACCTTTTAAGCTTCCTCAGTATAAGAGTAGATTCTTGTTATGATGATGTAACTCTTGCAAAGGAACTTCCACCTACTTCCTCCATCTTCTATACACAATAAACATCCCCACAATCTGTCCAAGCTGTCATCTACTCTCCCATACCAGCATAAGGGTCTTGATACTTCAGCTGCCCATTTTAACTGTAGGAAATAATTGGCTGTTTCTGCTTTATAAAACAAATGAACAGAGTACTCTTTTGCCATCAGTTCTCATGTAGTCAAGAGACAGAAAATTGTAATATGGCAGCTGATGGCTTTGCTGGAGCTAATACTCATTTGGTAGTTTCGGACTGCCAAAAGACACTGGGATTAGCAGCTCAGACTAGCACCTTTTCCATGATTACTGAATAGTTAACAGAAGAATAGATCTTGTTTCAGCAAAATACCATAAAAGAAAGTGAGCCTCATAAAAGAAACAAAAGAAAAGGCAGGTTAAAGCCGTGTAGCTGTGGAGCAGGAAAGCAACCAAAGTGTTTTACTATTGCATGGGTCATTTGATAGAGGCTTATTACTACTCTTTGTATGGCACACTGGTGCTTTCTGGATTGTTTCAATACATCCGCTGTACTTTTCTGCACTGGAAGTCTCACGTTACAGACTGCTTTTTTCCTGGTGTCTTTAATTCTGCACTCACACTACTCCACAAGATGCTACACTGCACCAGAAGTGAGCTGCAGTATTAAATAAAATTCATTCTACTGCAGGGGAAAGAGTCTTAAAATATAGCAGTTCTTAATATATACAGACAGTTTCATTTAAAACTCCCTATCTTCTTCCACTCAAGTGTCAAAACAAAGATTCACTGTTCACACAGGCCGCCAACAGACTTTGAGACATGAACTTTGAGTGTCTTGACAAAACCCCAATAAGTAAGCTTATTGTAGTTCATAGTTACAGTGAGAAAGACAGATAAGAAAGCCATATACAGAATTAAGGAGACTTTGCACTTTTCATCATGCCCAGCCCTGGGTAGTTCAGATGGGGTACTTGCAGGCAAGCAGGCAGGCAGGGTCATCGTCAGTTGTTTGTGTTGGGACACCTCAGATTTCACTGCTCGCTCTGAAGACTGGCGATTCATGTGTGCTTTTTAGTTTCTTTGTTTTTAAAAGTCTTTAAAGTTGCATCACTCGGAATCAGATAAGTCACTTTAAACAAAGCAAAGTGTTAAGTGTGACAATTTATTTATAACATACTTCCCACCATCACCACCACACACCACCCTGTGAAAGAAAAACCCCTGCTAAAAGGGTGACAATTTTTAGTATGTTTGAAAGAAATTAGACCAACACTGCATCAAGAGCCACTCTAATCAAATTAAGAGCATAACAGAGGGGGAAGGTTTTCAAAGCATACATTTACTTTAAGCATTCTGGATTAGCCTGCTTCTCCACTTCCTTAAGAAGTCAATACACAATTGGTCTAGACTCATACCAATTTCCAAATTGTTTAAAAGACAAGCTAGGCAAGAAGTCTTTACTATAGAAAAGAAACCCCAATGCTTTTCTAATATACTTTTCAGATTTCGACAGGGGAACTGGAAACTAGCCTACACATCTTTCAACCCACATTCACTCCCTAGTATTTATATTAGCCCAGGAAGCATAGCCTAAGAGTTCTGACACAGTCACTATCTTAAGACAGCTTCTCTTGTTAAGAGGACTTCTAGACATGAACTTCTCTTAAAGCTTCTGGTTCTTGCAGTTGTAGGTCATGTAGAAGGTCCCAATATCACACACAACATATTTTTTTCTTTAACACCACATACTGTTGAAGCAACGCTTGGTGCTGAGAATGGATTACTTCCAAGAGGGCAAGTCTTGTGTGCTAATTTTGTAACAGGAAACGTGCTGGAGAGAGAACCAGCAGGCATGGAGAGACCAGATATGCTGCTACACAGGAGATAGTGAGGTAAATGGTTTGTGTTTAGAGTGAGTGTAGCTTGTTCCATAGTGTTGATGAGGCAAAGGATCAAAACTCTTTCTCAAGCTCTTGTACAACAGGTAAGGTGCAGTAAAGTAACAGTGGCTTGTTTGCTTCTTAAAAAAACGAAAAACAAAAACAAAACCCAAAACACTCCTCCTTACAAAGCATAAGGTACTGGCAATTCCTTAACAGATGGGACTCAAGCTTCAGCCTAATGAGCCAGACCGCTTTCTGTAAATCTCCCTTACTTCTCAATTAAGTGCAACATGCTGCTTTAGCAGCAGTTCAAAAAGGAAGTCCCTCCAAGGAAAAAAAGGAGGGGTGGTAGTAGAAACACAGCTTAAAACCCACAGCAAATTATTTTGTCCGTACCTGTAAAGTGAGAGATCCCCCACTGTTCTCTCTCCTTGGTTTCTGGATGTTATCCAGGATTAGAAGCTACAGAGATGTTTGAGCAGTGTTTTAATCAATACTGCACTGACTCTGATCTGCGTAACACTTGTGCATTAACCTCAAGATATCTCAGTTTTTACGAAAGATTGAATATTTTCCTGTCTTTCTGTCCTAAAGGTTCCCCTATTCCTCTTCAGCAGGAGCAGAGTTCTATACAACAGGTACTGGTACCTCTGAATGGGTGAGGAAATAATTTCATGATGCCGCCCAGCAACATCTACTTGCATCTTAAAATTTTTACAATTTGACTGGGAGGGGTGGGTAGGGTGGACAGTGAGAAAAGAGCAGGGTTCAAAAAGAAAAGGAAAAAAAACCAAAACAAAACAAAACATGAAGGAGAGTCTCCTAGGCTGTTTCTCCACTTAAAATGGAGATTAGAACAGATAGCAAAAGCCCTGTCCAGTCAGGAGGGATCCACATCTATTCCTCCAGACAGGTGAATCTGTTCTATTGTATGACATCAGAAAATGCTTTATCAGTGTTAAGAAGAAAGTTGTAAATATGGACACTAAGATTTTGGGCAGCACAATCATCAGGAAAGGGCCTGAACAAGTTGTGCCAACAGAAACAGTTTGTTGGTTTTTTGTTTGGGTTTGGGCTTTTTTTAAATGTAGATGCAAAATGGCAAAGCCTTCAGAAACTTTATTTCTGGGAGCCTCTGCAGAAGGCCCAGAAGTCTAAGAGGCTAAAACGAGCCCTAACAAGTAAAAGGGGTGTGCTTACAAGGGTCCGTATCTGGTCTCGTATTTAGAAACAATGTTCTTGCATCGTCCCACTTCCTTGCGCAGCTCTGCCACCTCCGTCCTCAGGGCCGTATTCTCTTTCTCAAGAAAGGCTGCCCGAATTGTGATCTGATTCTCCTTTAATCGCCGAGCATCACGGGAACGCTTTGCTGCCACATTGTTCTTCTTTCGCCTTGTCCAGTATTTTTCATCCTGTAGCAAAAAAAGGAATAAAAAAACCCAAAAAGATGCCAACCTGACAACTATATCCAAATAGATACCTCTTTATCGTGCAATGACATTCACAGCGATTGCTTCATTGGTTTGCAGGACACCAAAATGCAGGCAACACAGTATGGTAAGATTTCATCCTTACATGAGTCTTGTTTTAAGGTAAGCCAAATACACTACAAGAACTAGGGAGATTAGGAGACTTGGCTACTAAGCAGCTCTCCAATTGAAACACTCCCTTTATTTAGTTTCAATTCGGGAATTAACTTCCGCAGAAAACAACCTGTTCTGTTGCCTGGGCTGCGTAAAGCTGGATCAGACATAATGCTGGGCAAGTACATACAATGGCCTTCAAAAGCGCAGTTGATGAGGATGTGGCTTGATAGTTCTTCTACTCCCAATTTCTGCGTATCGCATGGGAAGTTGCTACTGCCCAGTAATGATCTCATGATACCATACTATTCTTGGCAGTGCTTCTGTCCACTTATGTACTTAGCACATTCTCTTTGTATGTCAAAATTTTTGGACAAAGAGTCAGAAACTTTGATCAAGGCCTAGCGAAGCTTGCAGCAATAAATCTGTTACCTTTTGCTCATCTGGGACAAAAACCTTCTTGGCTTTTTTAATCATTGGTTGTGGTTTCAGGTCCTCTTCAGTGAACTTGTGCTTGCGAGGATTGAAGAGCTCACCACCAGGCACACTGGACAGCACTAAATCAGCAGGGTCAGGGTTAAAATTCACCTCAACTTCTACGCAGTCAGGATCAATGGGGCTGGGAGTGTTTCTCTCATTTTGTGGTGGGGACTCTGGCAACAATAGGAAAAGTTACAATATGCTCAGCAGGATGAAGAGAATTAACCAAGAAGCCAACTTGGATATCTCTTTCTTGCCCTACTGTGGGCAGTAATTAATAGTATTATTTGGTACTTCCCTAAGGCGCACTTTGGGATGGTGCAGCTGCTGGTACAGAGAGAAGCTACACAGCCCAGTTTGTAATACAAACTCTGGGAACATATGCCAGATGAAGAGACATGAGTAGATAGATGTTGGACAAGACTTAATACCTTCCTGGCAAAAGCTACATGCTTTGCACGCTTAAAAAGCACCTTTCACAGCATTAAGAACTGAGAAACTTGCATCAGCCTGAGTTTTGTGCCATAGAAAGCCTTATGGAAACAAGCCTGCCCAAAAACCCTGGTCCCTGGGTCCTTTAAAGGTCAGAAAACTGTATTTCCAAACAACGGACTAAATAATGGTGGGTTTGTTACAAATGCAGCAGTATTCTACTACTTCACCACGTTAAAACAAGTGTCCCAACAGACTGCCTCACACTGATAGCATTCACATGAGCTTTGTCATATTTATGTACTGCTTACAAACTTCATACACATTAATTGCAAATGTCAGTGCAACTTGAAGTAGTGATCAATGAGTAAGTTGCTTCATATAGTTCCTAGTAAAAACGCCACACCCTATGTCTTATTGAAGGAGTTCCATATTTTGCCTTTCTCTCAGATTCACTGAAGAGGTCCTGAGCAAAATACTTTTCTGTAAAGTTTGCTCATAAAACAGTACTGTGAAAGTTTAATGGCTATCATGTTTAAACTCCAAATCTAAGGCAAACTGAGCTGCTAAATTCTTTAATAGAGAAGATCTCCATACGACAAATGAGGACTAGAAGTTTCCTAGTACCGTTTAAGTACAGTTTTGTTTCTTTGTTCCTCCATCGCCACTTCAAAGTACCACAGAACATCAAACAGCATCATTAACCCACCTTTTCCAAGTGCCTGTTCTCACATTTCACAGGCTGGCATGAAAAGGTTGCTTCATTGTTCTCCTATTAAGCATTATTATTTGAGGTACATTAAGTTCACCAAAGCAGACCAAGCCACCAAGGTGGCACAAGTGACTTGTCACAAACAATCAAATCTGTTGTGAAACAACCTGAGAAACTATTTTCTTAACATGTTCTGCTTCTCTAGATTAGCAATACCAAGAAAGCAAGTACTTTATGTTGGCATTTCAGCTCCTCTAATTTCAAAAGAGAAACAGACTGCACACTGAGACACATTCACTCATTTTTTCCAGGAGGGGGAGAGGGGAAGCAGAGGAGAGGCAGCATCTTCGTGATTTGACACATACACTAGGGCTCTGCACTGAGCATGTTTGTGCTACTTAACCTGCTACAGCTAACACTGACAGGTTAGCATGTCTCCTCTTTGATCTAAAGAGGCACCTTTTAGTAGGAGAACAACAAAAGTCCCTCAGAGCCCCACATTGTTGCACATACCTGTGCTGGAGGCTGCTTCAGATTGCTGGTAAACTGCAGTGGAAGAGGATGATGCAGGAGAACCAGTGGAAGCACTGGCAGACTCCTTTCCTTCCAGCTCAGCCACAGGCAAGAGTGGATTCTGGTTCAAATCCAGGTGAGTAGGGCTGGAAGGAATTCCATTCTCCAGCAGGAACTCATCCAGATCCATGTACTCCAGGTGGAAAGACTCGCCATCATAAGGAATAGTTTTGTCCCAAATGGGTGGCATAAGGGAAGCTGAGACTGCCATAGTGCTGGCAGCTGCTGCCTCATCTTCTTCAAGCTTTATCTTCTCCTTTTCTTTATCTGAAAGATACAAGTAGGTCACTGTACAAGTTGCAACACAGGAGAGACTCAAGGTTTAAGAGTCTAACAAAATCCCCATGAAAGGAAATTCAGTAAGCTGTAGTTCCGCCTCATGACATGATCTGGAAAATCAGATGCTGAAAGGCAACATTCATACATTCACATGTAACTGGGTATGGAATGCTCCCACTCCCTGCGGTGGCTGGACCACAGACATCTGAGCAGCCTCGAAGGCCAACATCTTTGCTGTGCTAACTTACCAAAGCGTGATATAATACTTATCAGCTAGTCACTGCAAAATAGCCTGTTTTTCACAGGCTCATTTTGGAAGGCAGCGAAAAGTGAGTGTCCCTAAGTAGGATCCCATGGGAAGCCATTAAGAAAACTCAGAGGAAACACAGTAGTTTATTCTATGCACAAAGAAAGAAGGTGCAGAAGAATAACCTAGATACAAACAAGAAATTAATATGGGTTTTCAGATCACCTTTGAAAAATTAGTCAAAAGATCCACAGGACACCAGAGACCTGGATGTCTATTGTTCAGTATTTTAGAAGCATTTCTTTGTGAGATGACTCAGCATGTCCACACAAAGCAACAGCTCCAAATGCTGTTCACTATAGATAGCTCAGAGTACCTACATACAATTCTCACTCTTTGGGGAGATGTCTAATAAGGCACACTCCCACACCCCACCCCCAAGCCACAGAAGACTGATGAAATGTTCTCCATTTACTATGCTACAGTGCACATATTACAGAAAAATGGCTGTTTCTAGGTTCCCCATAGCTACTGAATCTTAACAATTGTCTGGGAGAGAATCCAAGTAGAAAACTCAAGTTATGGAATAATTACATAATTTAAGAGATAAAAATAAGCTGGCAGAAAAGGAGGGAAAAAAAAAAAGAAAGAAAATCCAAATTTTCCTGTTCCAGTTCTCCATGTAGCCATGCAGTTCTACCAGCACTGAAGAAGGCACTGCAGAAGCAATGCTGGCACTGCCAGCACTGCCCTCAAAAGGAATCGTCAACAATTGTACCCCAAACAACTGCAAATTGGGTCTTACCATGCAAGCTGACAAGTGCTCAGTTCAATGGAGCAAGGACTCCAGGACATACACTGGAGTGGTTTGGATCTTCAGTATTCACACAGGTTAGCCTGACAAAACGCAAACCTTTGCCGTTAGGGTTTTCTAGACTGGGCTACAGTATGCTGAAGGAGTGTTTGTCTTTATCGGGGGTGGGAGCTGGGGTGAAACTCTGCTCTAAATCAGAAAAGCCTATTTATATAAAACCTATTCTGATAGAGCTGGCATTCCTTCCACTGTTGCCTTAGCTGGTGCGGAACTGAGACTGAAAGAGCTTTTTATGGCTTAAAGAACAGTGCTGCCATACAAAGTAAATTATCATTTTAATTTACCATACTCTGAACATTTTATACAAAAGAAAATACCAATTTTAAACTTAACAACTGAGAAAATACTTACCAGCCACAGACTCGGCTCCAAGAGCAAATACCTAAAGAGCATGTTGAATTCAAACCAGTGGCTCCTGGACCTGAACTTTGTTAACATCTTGTAGCTTTTGGCCTTCCCCCTTGCCATTTCACACTGCTGCCTCTGAACTGCCATCTCCCAACCCCTACCCCTGATCTAAACTCCCTTTTGCAGAGGCGTTTTGCAACTTTCCTACCCTTTGCTTGGGCAAAGCAATGTCCAGGTTAACAGTTACAATCCAAATAACCTGAATGTTTCTAAACAGTTCCTACTTAAAGCTAGTAAAGAAACAGCATCTACTCTACTCCATATACAAGGATGATTTCACTTACACCCCCACCAAACTGGAACCGCCATTTTAAATCCAACTTGTGAATCAGGGATTTCTGTTGCCCCACAGAACCCAGATTCACACTGGGGGTTGTGGATGATATCCTAGTAAAGACATCACCAAAACAAATGCAAGTGACAATAATTAATTCCTTGTAAATCACTTTATTTTTTAATCAAAGTGATAAAAAAACTTGTGAATGTTAACTAAAAGAAAAAAAAAATCATTCTTTACTCTTGAAAACAATAGTATTCCATTACAAGTTATGTCAGTTTTAATGCAAGCCAGCAGTGCTTTTGTTTTGCAACATCTAATACAGCATCTCCAGCAGAGGAGAAACCTGAAGCGATTAGTAGACTAAACATAAGGCTTAAAAATATTTTTCAGAAGGTAGATGCCAAAATGACTATATTATTGGCATATGTGGCTCTTCTCAGATCATCTAATGCTTTTTAGATGTGCACCATCATCCTGCTGCACTTCAGCAGCCTGAAAAGACTGTCACCCCTCCAAGTTCCTCTTGCTATTGTCTCTGGCTCACACCAGATTAGATCCTTTCTTCACATGAGAAGAGCATCTCAATTTTTTTCCTTTGGATACATGTTGACAACGGGACAAGCGCTGGGCCCCAGCGCTCTTTGTTTAGCTATGCTGTCTCTCCCTCTCTCACTTCCAACAGCAATATCTGCAACAAATTAAAATAGCAGAAGTTAACATGCGTATTGGGTGCCCATTTATTTCAAACACAATATGTAAAAAGATAAAACTGTTGTATGATCATTTCTGCACTGACATTTTCCCACTGGCTTTCTTTCAATTAATTTAATCTTTATTTCTGCTGCACAACATCCTGCTGGCTGCACAGTATCTCATGAAACACTAATTAACTCTTTACATCTTGCAGGGGAAGTTTCTGCCTGCCCCAGCACAGGGGCCTGAAGCATTAATTCTCTGAAGATATTTATAGTGTAAACAGGTATTACCTGACAGCAGAGCTGCAGTATCCTAAGAGGCTCCATTTGCAGTGATTCAAGGTGACCCTGATAAATCTGGACTGTACTTCTGCAGCTGATAGCTCATGTCCGATTTAGCCCCCTCATTCTGCTACTGTGACCTATTAACGAGGCTGTACATCTGCTGTTAACAGAGAGGTCACTGGTTTACGCTAGGCAGAGCATTCCAATTCTTGAACTGTTGGAAATACTGCTATTTTAGCCAAAAGCAGCAGCCTGGAAAGAGCTTTATTCCACATCCTGTTTTTTCCTCAAAAAAAAACCCCAACAAACAAACCAAACCCACACCAAGAGACATTTTGGCCACAACTGTCAAGTGCTATCCCAGCCACAAACAGAACAAACACTTCTCTGACAAAGTTCTCCTCATTCATCAAAAAACATTGTCACGTTACACTGAAAACACTATACAGACTAAGGCTGATTGCTGATTGCTCCATAAATCTTTCGTCCCAGTGGTGACAACAGAACAAGACAGGTTACAGGGTTCTGTGTTCCTGATGCCCATTACTGTGATGTTTGATGAGGCACTCCTCCTGCCACAGCAGCACACAACTGGTGATTAAGTCATCCTTTGGAGAGTGTGCAGCAGCTCATTATGAGTAGAAGAGACCTACACTCCTCCTCCAGATTATTAATTCTCTCCCCTTACCCCACCAAACTTTCTATAGAAAGATTATTATTTTTATTTATTTAATCCCTACAAGGTACATGAGGACCACTCACAGGAAGGACGGTCAGCTATACTTACATACATACATACGCTCAAGATGATGGCAGTCAGTTGGAGCTAGATGTCCTCCTGTGTTGCTCAGGAGGATTAGAAACCTGCTTGCTTACTGGGTAGTCAAATTACCTACGGCAGCTGGAAAATCCTTAGGTAGCTTCTGGAGACTATAAATGGACACTGCAGCTAGCTGATACCATTTCTTGCAGAAAAAGACAGAAAACTGTATTATTTGTCAACAGGCATAGGGTCATTCCTCAGGAAGGCTGCTGAAAACACACCACTGTATTAATCAAATTAGTAATTACTTGCTATTTTTGCGATGTCCCTATACTGTAAAGGAACAGAAGATACAAGGATCCTCTGGAGTCAGCTGAGTCACAATTCTACTGACAAGTCTTTTGTAAAGTTAGGAGTAACGACCTGCTAACACAGGAGGCGTTCTTTCTTCTGTCTTGCAAATATGCAAACAAGGAAAGCATCAGAGATCAAAATAAAGACAAGCCAGCAAGTTCCACAAAGTGTGAAGGGAAACAGGACAAGGTAGACTAAGGAAGTCCATGGAGAAATTTTAAGAATGAGAACAATCTGCACTTCATCACAGCATGAATGGAGAGAGGTAATCGAGATGCAATGGACCCACCAGCAAGCTTTAGAGAATCAAGATGAACACCTTCCTAAGCAGGAATGCAGTCATCTCATAAAAGGATAAATGTTTCTAATTTTAGAAAAATGCACTACTCAAAATTATATCCATTTAAAAACGCTACATCTCCGTAAGCCAGATCGCATGATTCTGGACAAGAAAATCAACCCTAAGATCGTCACCATACCCCAGGCAGCTCCATCACAGCTTCCACACATGCACTGCAACTGCTCCTGCGGGCACTACTGCCTTTGAAAAGGACTGGGTGAAGCAGCATCTTAAGAAATCCCCCCCATAACGCTGATTGCCACCGCCGAGCGGTGCCACCAGCGAGACGCGGGCTGAGCGAATCCTTCAGGTAGGAGGGGGAAGTCGGGAGGCGTCTCGCCTCCCG
>VZRW01001040.1:49107-110703 GCA_013398125.1 Aegotheles bennettii | reverse complement strand
CTCCCGCAGCGCCGCCGGTGCCAGAGCTCCGGCCGGTCCTTAAATGCCCTCGGCTGGGATCCCGAGCTCGCCTTCCCCGCACGCCGGGGGTTCCGTCTCCCTCCGCCCCACGCCGTGCCGCAGCGGCCTGCCCGGTGTAGCGCTGGCGGCGAGAGCGGCTCCGCTGCTGGCGCGGCCGGGCGGCCGGGGGCGGCTCTCCGAGTGCTCACGGTCACAAGCGGTGCCTTGTGACTGCCCAGCCCTCCCGGCCCAGGGACCGGGGGCCGTTCTGGGGCTCGGGCTGCGGGGCGCACAGAGAGCACGGGCGGTATCGAGGGGCCTCTCCCGCAGAGGGGACGGGCACCGCGGCCGCGGGCTTGGGCTTCTCCCGCAGCGGCCGCTGCCTCTCGCTGCAGGAGGGCCGCAGCAAAGCTGCCGCAGAGAGCCAGGGTGCCAGGGCCGAGGTGTGCCCCGAAGTGCCAGCAGAACAGGGACCTCTTCTTCCCAGGGAGACACTCGGGCACCTGCCTGGTTCAGCTGCCCTTCCACAGACCTCAGGCATTTCGTTTTGGTTGCAAGGCAGAATTTGACCTGACCCTTGCTAATAAACCCTGATGGTCTTCGTGATACGAAATCAGGCCTGAGTTCCTCCCCACGCTTCCCCCACGGGAGAAGGGAACGGACTGGGAGTCGCTTTCCCCCGTTGCCTTACTGCAAGGAGGACCAGGGTATGCCTATGCAGCCTGGGCAGACGGAGTGCATGCTGTCCTACCTAGCCAGATACTTCTGCCTAGGCTGGGAGCCGAAACTGCCCCCTCCTTCACAGGGGACAGGGGTGAGACTCCTGACACAACTCCTGCACACACACTGCCCAACGGGAATCTGGGAAAGAGCCACCTTGTCAATACAGGCTGGAACTTCGTGAGTTAAAGCATCGTTTATCAAGGCTGATAAATTCAGCCACAAGAAGCAGACAGAACAGGTCATGCTCTGCTGCCCAGCACGCTCCAGGGCTACTGCTTGCCCTCTGTGGACTCCTCCACCGAAGCTCAGCTGGCAGAAGAAAAAAGTAGATTCGTGAAAGAGATGCCACTTCACACGGGGCAATGAAACACAGATGTGGGACCACACATGTCAGGGGCAGCACACACGGCGCAACAAGGGGCAGCAGGCTCACAGGGATGCTTTCGCCTGGAAACAGCTAGTGGTAGGTGGTAGACAGAGAACACAACCCAGCGAGGCTGGGAAGGAGCAGCTTCCACGCATAGGGCGAAGGGATGTAGCCAAAGTGGGGCAGGCCGTGAGCTTCCAGTTCCGTTATGGCTCTCATGGTGGCTTTGTTCCATTGTTGTTGACGCTGGAGGTCCCCAGGGGTGACGCTGTGTCTCAGCACTGTGCAACACTCCTTCAAGGAACAGACACGGCACACATCCCCCCCGCAGATCTCAACGGCAACTGCTTTGCAGGGTAACGTCCCTATGAATGGAGGTTATTAAAACCATCAGCTTTTACTCCAGGGCTTTTCCCTTTAGATCGACCATGTTCTTCCACCCAAGCTCCACCAGGCTAAGGTCTGTTCTGCACCACCACTGGGTTGTGACTTTGCTTGGAGGGGGTTTAGCCTGAACAGTGTTAGCTGCTGGGCCTGAAGGCAGGACAGGGGGAGGGAGTTCCTGGGGAGCATTCCTGTGGGTTCCCTCTCACAGTACCCCGCCTGGCCACCAGCTCTGCCTTGCTAGCTAGGAGAGAGGCTGCTCTGAGAGCTTTTCCTTGCCACCTCTGGGGATTAGGGGCTCAAGCCACTGCCAGCAGAAAGTGGGCACTGCACCATCAGCTGTACCTTCTTGTTTAAGCTGGGATCTGCCTGGATTTTACAATTTCTCTTTAGCTCTGCAGCTGAGAAGGAAGAGAGGAGAACAATTAGATGTGAGAAGAGGAATGCAGCAGCCTTGGCTGTTACTGCTGAGACTCTTGTCAGGGCCAGATGATGCGGAACAGCCCAGCTCTGATGCTGGAGGGAGGCAAGAAAGAAGCAGCCCAGTGTTAGGCACAGAGGTGGGGGGGGGACGACACGTACAACAACCCCCACTGGGAGGTTTGAATAGCAGAACACATTTCTGCCAGAGGCCTGAGAACCAGCAAATCCAGATGAGTGGTGTGTAGGTATGGAGACCCAGGAAGAGAGAACTCAGCTCTGTGGGAAGACGGCCATGACAGGAATGCTGGCCTGGGGAGGGAAGTGGCACAATAAGGACAATTGTAAGGGTTATGGGAGGTGATGCTGAGAGTCAGGGTGGTCCTGGGGCTGAGGAAGAAAGCTGCCATGAAACAGCACCCTCAGCTGCCAAATAAGCCACACTGACTTAAGACTAAGTTACTCCCTCTGCAAATCATTGATCTCCATTCTACCCCCACTCCAACTCTCGCCAAACAGATAAATCTTGCCAGCACTCCTCCCTTGGATTAATTCAATCCGCTTGGCTGTGGAGACCAGAGGTCCCAGAGAGGCAGCCAAACTTCAGCTTAGCCACAGCAAGGCTCTGCACCACATGAGCCTACCTTGGCTGCTACTGCCTCCTCCCAGTCAGGTCCACTTTCTGCCTGGGTATCAGTCAGCTCGGACAACATGCCCTGGTCCCCGCATGCAGCTTCATGCTGCTCGATTTGTTAACACACCCGTTACTGGGCAGTCTCAGCAGAGGAGAGAGCCAGCTCACAGGTGGCAGCAGCAGAGCAGTGTGACAAAACGAGCCCCTTAGGGGGTATGGCAGCTCCTCGTGCCCTATTAACCCCTTTCCCACAGGGAGCTGTGCCAGCACCACAGGACTCGGTCTGTTCCAGCAGGCACAGGCAGCTGCCTTCCCTGCCACGGATGCTACGCTGCAGCAGCCTCTTCTCCCACTGACCCTGGAGCGAGAGCAGGGTCCCTCTCTGTGTTTTTCTGCTCCCACCTCCTGGATCACGCTGCACCCTGAGACTGCAGAGCCGTCTGCATGTCCTGGTACCAACTCCCAACAGAAGAGCGTGCTCAGCGCGTGTTTGATTCAGTGAGTTAGACTTGCTCATGCCTAGACATGAGCTGGTTGAGCCAAGGTGTTCCCACACACCTCCCCAGCGCTTGGCAGTGAAAATTAAAACACAACAACCAAAAAAGCAGCTTGCCAAGGGCGTGTGGCATCCTATCCAAAACCAGAGAGTCCCAAGCTGTGCAATCAGCACTTGGAGCAATAGAGCAGCTGTCAGTCAGGCACGAGTGAAGTGTTCAGCCCAGCAAAAACCCAGCCTAAACCTCCTGGGTCCTTTTAATTTTTTGGGGGTTTTTTTGTTTTGTTTTTTTTAGGATGCTGCACAAAGAACAGGAAAGCCTAGGAGTGCAGAAGTGCTCTTGCAAAGAAAATGTATTTTGCTGTGTTGCCTACCCCAGCTCTCCACTGATAAAGAACTGCAGCATCAAACACAAAGTTTGCATGGAGTCAGCCTGCCCCACGTGGGCCAGGCTTCCTGGACAGTCTGCATCTAAGAAGAGGCGATGCCTAGAGGCTCAGCAGTTATTAACCATGGGACAACCTGGATGGCAATCCTGAAATTTGCCCCAACATGAGCATGGAGATTTGTGCCCAAGCCTTCTCTGTGCACAAAGCTTTAAGGGTTACCAAGAAGTAGCTGAGCAAAGAGATTACAAGGATCAGGAGCTCAGCCCTCCTGAGTGATTTTGTAATCAATCCGTTGCTGCCGTTTTTCCTCCTAGCTGCACAACACTCACTGCCAGAGCTCCCTGTCTGACTTGGGCACTTGTGGGAAACACACCCTTGAAGGGCTTGCAGCAAACAAGATCTCTGCCCCCTTCTCACTTTGCAGTTTAAGGAGGGAAGGAGAAACCAAAGCAGAAACCCCTTAATCCTACCTGCCATCTTGTTGGTCCAGGGTAAAGAGTACTCCAGCAGGGACTTCAGGACTTCTGGAAAGTCCAGGGCAGCAGGGCCCCCAGGGCTGTTGCAGCTTGACATGACCTGTCCTGGGACCGCACCGGCACGGCTACGGGAGAGCCAGGTGCCTGGCCGCCAACACTACACCCCACTTGCCTGGGCACTATGAGGAGGGCTCGGAGGTGCCCAGAGTGGGTTTGCCAAACTACTCTGGCTAAGAGAAAACAAGGAGGAAGGGAGGCAGCCTGGCGGAGATGCAGTTTGCCTGGCTGTCTTCGCCTCCCCCTCTCCCACTCTGAAGTGGCCAATTGTGGAAATAGCTTGCAGCCTAGCAGGGCTGGGCCGGGCGGCTGGCCAGCATGGTTTTACAGGGCCTCTCCCAGCCAATCCAGCAGCAAAGAACTGGGCCAGTTATCTAACTTTGCAAAGACAGCACCCTTTTCCTTCCCAAGGTGTTATAACAAGTATACATTGGGGGGGAGGGAGGGGGGAAGGAAGTGCCCGCTGTCAGGGGTACACGTCAGCTACAAACACAACAGCAAAAGGATCATCTGGAGAGCTCTTGGGAGGCTCTGAGGAGCTGTGCAGGCTGCCCTGTGGAGGTACACATGCTGTCTGCATCTGCCTGCTAACTTCTCAGCTCTCTGAGATGCAGATAGTGACAATATTTGTTTATAATGCAGCACTTCCTGCATGTCCCTCCTAAATCAATACTGATAACAGCATAAAGCATCTTTCTTGCCAAGTGTGCATCACCCCCAAATTGTATAATTTCTTTTCTTAAGTGCCACGGAGTTTTATCAGAAAGCCAACAGCCTCCTCTCAGAGCAGTGATGCAAGGCAAGAGAGTTCATGCATCCTGCAAATACTCTCATAACAGCTGGTTGAGTAAGATCTTGAGCGTGCGAAGCTCCTCTTCTCCTGTTTGTGAAGTTTTTAGCATGGAGGAATGGATTGGAGACAGGAGGATAAAGGTCTGATCTTTATCAGGATCTGGCTTGGGAAGGAGCATCTTATACGTGCCAGGGTCATCTTTGTTGCTGGGTGTGATAATTAGAACAGAAGGGCCTTTATTTCTCAGTTTGTCCTGTCCATTTTGCCAGGCTCAGCCTTACAGCGCCAGTGTGAGTCAGTAGGAACCAGGTATTCCTACCCTGGTCTGCGAGCCCCAGCTATCAGGGGCAGCCTAGCAAAGCCCTGCATGGCTCCAAGTATGGAAGTACCTGCCTGAAGTCATCAGGATTTTTCTTGTGCCTAAGGCAAGGCATTTCACTGGCCCAGCATTTAGAGTCTTAAAAAATTGTAGGGTTTTGCTCACTCCTGATAGCATGGTGTTTGGTCCTATAAGGAAATGCATTTGATTTAACCCAATAGACACCAAAAAGAAAGATTTACCCAACCAGGTTGGGATCTTCGGATTAGCTGGGGAAGTTACATGATGTAGATCCCAATCAGGCTCAAAAATCACACAGTAGATGCTTTGGAAGACTTCTTAATTATGATACAACTATGTTACAACCTCTTGGAATTTTCCTTGTGGTTTGCTGCCCCCATTCCCCAGAGAGAAGGTAAGAAAACAGCCAGTGATGACTGTCATTCAGGGAGAATAACCATTCAGGGAGAATAGCCCCCTAGGTCGTTAAGGTGTCCTCCACCCACCCAAAGCTGGAGCCAGCAGACAGACCCTTCAGACAGTCAGCGTGTTCTGGCGTGTTCACATCTCTCTCTCCTGGAGCACAGCTTGCCAGCCAAGAGGTTCTTGTCATTTCCTGAAATCTTCTGGTCCATTCTGGCTGGTCTTAGCAAGCAGAGTGGGGTCGCTCAATCCTGTCAGGCATCACTAATGTTTGGGACAGCTATCGTCATGTAGGCCTAGGTCTGCTTCTCAGCAAGTGATGGCAAGGTAAAGTGACTGGGAACATGGTAGCTGCCCAATGCCAGGTGCAGCTGGACCTCCGGGTTTTGCCCCAGGCTCAAACTTGTCCTGAAAGCCGGACAAACATCTGACCACATGCCTGAAGGGACCCAAGAACTTCACAGCAGCTGCTGCAGCAATTGACTGGCATTTATGGCCTCAGAAAATGAAGATGCTCATTGAGAGGATATTAATAGAATGGTTTGGGTTGGAAGGGACCTTAAGATAATCTAAATTGTCACTCAGCATTTTAAGTTATTAGCCTGTAATGGACATCTTTAAGTTTTTGTCTAGAGATCTGAGAGCGCATATCTAATTTTGTGTTTGCCATGTCCACAAAGTCTCCTGTCGACACCATGTGTCCTTCTTGATTCATAATCCTGGAAAAATGAGCTCCCGCCCAGGAGAGAAAAGCTTGGGTAACATCACTAGCAGGATGCATCAACAGTGCCCTGACTTTGAGCCCTGGGGAAGCAGAAACCATACGATGGAGTAGAGTCATAGCAGCGGGGAGTGTCTGTCTGCCCTTGCATCCCTGCCACAGAGAGCACTTAAGCTGCTTTAGCGAGTGGAGTTGAAATGTTGGCTCTGGAAAGCTGCAGGCATGGCCACAGATTGCATCATTTGTGCTGGCTGCATTGTTATCAGATCAGATCATTATTTATTATCATCGTAATCCCATGTTAGTGGTTTCTCAGCAGCTCTGCTCTATCACTCAGAAGCCCAGCCAGCCCTCAACAGCACATTTTCTCACAGACTCAACGAGCCATAGTCAGCTTACACAGTTACTGGGTTACACGGTTACACTAACTGGGTGGCACACTGAAGGAGGCATCTAACGTGGTGGAGAGGGCCAAACACCAGGAACACCAATTTAAATGGCAGAGGCCAGGGTCACCTTCAGTGTATTTTCTGCAGGTCTCCTGGTGCAACTACCCACACCACCCAGCAGTGCTGGCTGTGCCCCTCAGCACGTTTTCCCAAGGAGCATGTTCAGAAGTGCCATGGCTGCACGCTGTCCCAAGGGGAGGAATGGGGGTCCTTCAGCATTTGCCTTGGTCCATGATTTCCCTCCTTTTAGATTTTTATTCCAAAGAGTTGTTTTCTTTTTGAGTACAACCAAATTTTTGTCCTTTGCTTCCACCCCCCCTGCACCCCAACCTGTTTGGCTCCCTGCAGTGCTCAGGTACTTCTGTTGGTATCAGAGCATGTAAACGTCTCTTTTAAAACCCCTGGTTTTACTCCTGTCTTTAGAGGAGTCTCTCTAGAGGTCTGCCATCAGGCCCAAAGAACACCAGGAACTGCAGAGCGCCACTGCTCCGGTATTATCGTAGGTAGAGCCTTCCTGGTGGTTTGAGACCCCGAAGAATTGTTTTGGATGTTCAGACCTCTGATACAACTCATCTCTCTGATCTGCCACCTTTCCCTCAGCCCCAGGAGTTCTCCCTCAACTCCCCCACAGGGCCACATCTGTGGTACTTCTGGAGCTACTGTTCCACTGCCTCCCATCCTGCTGATGTCTTGCAGCCTCCCTCGGCCCTGAAACAAGAGATGGTGGTATGCCTGGGCACCTCCTTGGTCAGAAACTCCTGCAGATTGTTGCTGTGGGTCTTGTAGTTGGTGGTGGCACCTGGCTGCACAACGATTTCTGAGGTCACCATTACAGAAGGGAACTTAGTTGTTTCTTACGTGTAGCTGAAAGCACAGCTCATGGGAAACCCACTAGCAGCAGTGACATTTGACCAAAGAAAGGCATTATTGGTTATTATTACTAATTGCTGCTATCTCAGCTTCATCCAGTGAGATGAAAGATTGGCTTGATAGTCTAATGGGTACGCCCTCTTAGAAAGTAAAAAACATTTTTGTCTGATTTTCTAAGAATACAAAGTTTACACAACAGTATGATCCATCCATCCATCCATCCATCCATCCATCCATCCATCCATCCATCCATTTTTTCCCCAGAACATGCTACCTACCTTGGCAAAGGGATAAATAGATTTAAATATCCTTTTCTATTTGAAAGATAAGTTAGAAAGAAGAGAGTCAAGTTAATGCCCCCTCACAGAGAAAACCTGCTGTTACTTGTTCTGTGTGGTCTGGGGCACACCCACCAGCAGCCAACACCCTGAAGCACACGCTGCCCCTGGCAGACAATAGCGAGGGGACAGGCAGAAGCCAGCAGTACTGAGGGGACTTTGTGGTGACAGACAAGGGAGGTTACTCTCCTGAAGTGTATCTGGAAAGCAGGACAAAAGCCTGTAGAAGTTACTAGAAGCTTTACAAATCCTGCTGCTCTTCAAACAGCTTTATTTTTTTCAGTCCTCTGAGACCTTTCACCTTAGCAGCACAGCCATTATTCAGAAATTTCTGTATCACCTCACACGGAGATGTCTTCTGCTGCAGGTCCTACTCCTCATGGTCTGTGTGGAGGCTCCAGGCCCACCCACAGGGTTTGGTTCTTGCACCAAACTCACCTTGATAAGTGTTTTCCTCTCTCTTCTTTTATCCAAGCCAACTAACTCTTCACCAGAGGTCAGTCACTGCCTCTTTGCAGACATCTATTTTATTTTTTTTTTTGTTCTTATAGTAGCTCCTAGCAAAAATGCACACTTCACTGACAGCTTCCAGATTTAACTATTTATTTGCAGGGTGCATTGGGCTTGGTAGGGAATTTTGTTCACCTTGGCAGGGACCAGCAGGCTGAGTTTCACTGTGTCCTTTCTGAAAGGAGGCTTGCCCCGCATCCCAGTGTCCTCTATGGTCTATGGTCTATGGTCTTCATATGGGGTCAAGATGCTGCTGCTAGTGGTGACAGACACCTACGGAGCTGCAGGAACATCCAGAACAGCAACAGCAGGAAAGACTGTGGCCAGACCAAGGGGGTCTGTATCAACAGCAGAATACTTTAAAAGAAAAGGAGGTGGGAATAGAAGGAGCAACAAAGCCAGCATGGGAGGGTGGACAGCTGAGTGTGGTAGAAGTGGGACTGGGGCTCTTCGTTGGCTGAAGACTCTGCCTGGCACCTGAAACACAGGTGTGTGACCCTTTAGGTACTTTTGATGGTATCAACATGGGGCACAGACACACAGGCTTGATAAGGTCTTGCACTGAGCCCCCCTCCTGACTCTGAGGGGCTGCCCCTTCCCCAGGCAGGGTGTCGCATGCATACATGTGTGTACGTGTGTGTACGTGTGTGTATGTGTGTGCCTGCCTGTCTCCCTGTGTGGAGGAGCAGCATCAGGATCCCCAAGCGAGCAGTGCAGTTCAGTGGAAGGAACTGCCTGCACCTCCTGCCTGAGGCAAAAGGATTTCTAGAAAATAATTCCCCAAAATGAGTGCCAAAAAACTAATGAGCTTTGCTTCCCTACCCCCCCAAGACATCCTCCCCTTCTCGGGGTGTTCACGTGGCAGCCGGGCTCAAGGCAGCTCTGCTCCTCTGCACGTGGCCTTCCCCTGTGAGGTGCCCTTTGCCAGAAAACTAGGTGCTAGGCAGGGAGAAAACATGAGAAAGGCTCTTGGGAACACCAGAAGTTGTGCTGCCCTGGGCAGGAAGGACACCTAGAGCTGCCTTTGTGCATTTCCCTGCTCCGGAAGCGCTCTGGGAGCCTGGGCAGAGCTGGCTTTGGGAGCTCTCTGAACAAGCCCTGGCAGGAGGCAGAGCCCAGGAAGTGCCAAGAGAAGAAATAAACCAAGGCTCTCAAAGCAGGTTGGGGAAATCCAAGGACAGCGATTTTTGGGCCTCTGCCAGGGTCCATTGGGTGGGACAGCAAGGAAGATGCGTGCTCCTCCAGCCACTTCCTTCTTGAAACGAAGAGGCTGGCTGTAAATGACCTTGTTCATCCCTCAGCCATCCTTTCCCAGGCTCACTTACCTCTCCTGGGAACGGTGTGGCCCCAGGCTGGAGCAGGGATCCTACGGCACCATGGGCCAAGAGGTCAGAGCCTGACGGACAGATACAGGAGTCATCTGAGCTTGGGGAAGACACGTGGGCTGAAAGACAACAGCTGATCCCCCAGAAGCCTGGGCAGACTGGCTACTGCTGATCCCCAGAAGTCAAGATATGAAAGCCTGGGTCTCAAACAGAAGATTCAGGCTGCTGAGAGCCTCTTTTGAAATACTGCTTCTGTACTGAATCCCCACCGCAGCTCTCAGGGGCAACATCCAGTCGCCTTGCAGTTGTCCTCAAGCCACTTGGCTGAGGAAAACTGAAGCCATCTCACTCCTGCAGAAGCAAGACTTTCCCTCTCTGCCTCTGAGCTTTGCTGGGGTACAAATGGGGGAGTGTGCCTTGGTATTCAATTAGAGAAACTATGCAGTTCTTCATCCTTCCTGACCATCTGCCTGGAGGGCCCCAGCACTACTGAAAGCCCACAGCAAAGGCAGACAGAGGAAATCCACAGAGAACAAGGGAAATACACCAAAGAGCACCTCCAGCTCTGAGTACTCTTCCGGTTCCAAGCAAGCCAAATCTACTCTGGCATCTGGGTTTAGAGATTACTATCCCAGCTCTAGGTAAATGGCATTTTGGGGGGGATTAATCCAGATGGTAACAAATAACCCTATTTCCTGGGACTCTCTGCCTACGTCTGTGCCTCCCAAGCCTCTCAGGAAAGTTTTCTGGGGCTCTGCCATCCGTAAGCTGAACTGCAGAGAAGAGCACCCATGGAAGGGGCATTCTCAGGAGCTGTCAGGGCCAGGACTGTTGCAGAGAGGAAGGAGTCAGCTGGAGCTGCCATCTCCTCTGATCCCTGCTCTCGTCTTTGCTGCACCTGGATCTGCTTTCAGGAAATACCATCCGTGCCCTGGGGGCACCAGGACCTGCTGCTCCTGCCTGGAGGGGGAACCAAAGAGAAGAGGAAGGTGAGAATCCAGCTGGGAAGGGGGAGAGGTTATTGGGAATGGATGAGCCCTGTCCCATCTCTGCCCATCTTGGAGAGAAAGGGATGAAGCCAGATGCGACATGGCAGAGCTCCTGAGCTGTGCTCACAGCTTTCCAGGAAGCCCCAGGAGCTAGCTGTCCACAGGACTGCTGCCCAGAGCCACTCACCCAAGCTTTTTCAGCACCTTCTTCCAACCCACACCAAATGGCTGGCTGCTTCAACCAGCAGTCCTGCAGTCTTTCCTCCACTTCTCTCCCACCAGTCACTCCCATCCAGCCATCTTTTACCATCTATTTAGCACATCACTTTCTGCCCAGTGTTTCTCCCTGCAAGTGCCCTACAATGTTACCTCCTCTATGCCCTCCACCCCAGCCAGTGACCAGCACACCTCTGCAGGTTACAGCTCCGGCAGGACAAGAACTTCTCTGCTGCTCTCCTTGCACAGGACACAACACAACACGGCCCTGTTCTTGGTTGCAATGGCTGCAGCAAACACAATTAAGAGTGATGACAGTATTTGCATCACCTGCTGTCACTGCCCAGAAATGATGTGGGCAGACAGACTCAGTCATAGAATTGCTTGGGAATCTCATCTGTAGCTTGTCTGCTTTGCCAGGCAAACTCCCTCTGCCGTGCTGCTGTGTGATGGCATTAAAGGTCTTCAGTAGGAAGCCTTCCTACCACATCTTGGGGGTCTCCACCCCTGCTCCTCTAAATCCTCCATCAGACCTGGATCCTTCCTGGCTGACCTGGGGCTCTCCCACTTGTCTTTGTATCTGCTGAAGTTCCTAGGAGGATCTGAATACTAAAATCACCACTCAATCCCTCGACTCTCCAAAATACAAGTTTATTTTCTTCAATAAAGAAACACCAGTGAGGAGAGGTTTACAGCTGAGGCTCAAACCTGCAAAGAAAACACTGTCCTTTTTCTCCTCATGCTTTGTCTGCCTCGCAATTTGACAGTTTTGGTCTTCATTGTACTGGAAAAGCTACCCTTGCTCTTGCCAGCATGGCCTCTATAATCTTTGGAGTGTAAAGCTACTGCTTCTCATGTTGTACATACTCAATAGATGCACCTCAGAAGTGTACTGGTCTCCTCACTCCCTCTGCAGCGCAAGCCTATATTCAGGCATCTCCTCCTCTGACCAGGATACGAGTCCTTGATCTATATCTAGGCACATCAGGGAGATGTGTAACAAATCTCCTTTCCTCAGGCTTCACTGGATATGACCTTCTGGTCCCTCTACCAGTTTATACAGCAGGATCAGGGTGTCTCCATGGGACTCCCTTATCTTTAACAGATCTTGAGTTTTGGCTTCATCAAGAATCCAGATTGATCTGTGTCATGATGGATTTGAAAAATAAAAAGAACTATTTTATTAATAAATGTTTTCACACCGACCTCTTCCCTCAGGTGTGATCTTCACCACACATCCTCTCCAGGGGGAAACTGCACAGACACTTCTCATGGCCCAAGCTGCACGCAGCTTGGCGGGCAGGGCTAAGGACATTTTCCCTGGCAGGGTGCATGCTGGCAGGCCAAAAGAACTGGCTGACCCAGCTGAACAGCGCAGCCTGCACAGCGGAACAACCTCTAAATGGAGGTGATTACAAGACCTGATTACTGGAGGTTTCAAAACACAGGCTACTCAAATACATGAAACTATGTGCTAATGCAGATTCTTGGTGTTTGGGGGAAAGAAATAAAAAATAAAAACCTTAAACACACCTGAAGTTCACCAGAACTGTGCGTCCAATGAAGAACTGCAGAACTGTCAATACACACATAGGCAATTTTCCACTCAGCCAGGAGAGCAGCAGATTCTACTTAAGGATGGCAGAAAGCAAAAGCGATGCAATGCTTGAAGTCTTCCCCTTGCTTCACTCCTTACCACAGGGAAACCTGAAACCAAGATAAAAAGCCTTTGCAGGCTAATTGAAAAATGCAAACACACTGGATCAGGAGAGGGTTTAAAGTGCACACTTTTATTTTCTATTACAAAGGCTAAAAGAAGCAAGTTTGGGTTTTCATTTTTTATTTAAGAACAAAACAAAAAATGTTGTTAAAACATCTACATTATTATCCTGATACTAGACTTTATGAAAGATACTAAGTTCTTTTTTAATAGTAAAGCGTGGTATTCTTAAATTATATTAATACAAAGACATATTAAAGGACTCGAAAACATTACTACCCAGCTCAGAACTGCAGCATCCCCTTCCTATCTTTTCCTTTCACTTGCTAAAACCCATCCATTTTTGACATACAGTTTCATACAAGCTAAGTAGGGTATTTTTGTTTTTTTTTTCTCCTGTAAAGGCGAGGTTAACTCCCACATCAGCATCACTTAAATCCCTGCCCCTACCAAAGGATTTGGGAAAGGATTTTCACTAAATCCTTCAGCATTTAACAAGCTGATCTGAATCAAAGCCTCTACTCTGTGTGTGTCTGTGGTTATTTTACAGGACATGAAGCTTTCTTCTAATGTTCTAAAATTAAAACATCACTTCTTTTGTTAATAACCCTCAGATTTGGTTCTGTGCTGCAAAATATTCTTTTATCCCTCATATGAATGAAGAAAAGCGAGAGTTATCACAAGGTCTTGTGAATGCACCACTAAAACAGCCCTACAACTTGTGGTTTAGCTGTTGCAGAGCCAGAAGCACTGGGCAGGTCTGCTGAGAGTACGTCATGTGCTGAAGAAAACCCTCTTGGCTTGATAAAAGCGAGCCTGGGAAATCAAGTGTGAAGCTTCCTGCCTTTCACACTGTCCCTTTAAATTAATATAAGCAAAGCCTCATCATTAAAACTTTATTCTCTAGTTAGCAATATAATACTCTTTCACTGAGATGGGACTGCGAGGACATCCTAGTCGGTTTCAACAATGTGAACAGGGAAACCTGTCCCATCTCATGTATATCTATCTATACAGAACCCTCCCTTCTTTGTTATTTCCCTTTCCCTAACCCAAATAAAAGTCTTCATATTTAAACTGGAGATGCTGCGTTTCCTGGCCTGAGTCCTTTTCCTTTACCCTCATTTAAAAGATTCCTTCGATACCACACACATATAATATTATATAGAGCGATATATTTAATACCTGTGTATATATGCTTCATGGGAGGGGTTACATATATACACACTAAAACAAGTCTGGTGACAAAGTACTGCAACACCACAGACCAGGTTATCATATCAGGGAAAACAAAAGGAGATATTTGACGCAACCCCCATGACCGTGGGCCTCCCTCACCTCACGCACACTCTCCCTCTCCCTGCCTCAGCCCCGCTCCATCCCTCCGAAGCCTCACGGAGCCACTCAGCTTTCATTGCCGAGATGGGGAGAGGGGACAGCGATCCACTCTGTAACCTAAACAAGTTATCGTATGAGAAATCACAGCGCAGCGAATGCTAGAGTCACACTAGAGATGCAGATTTGTTTTAAAAATAAAAACATATTCCAACATTCTTCAGTCCAGATTCGCTTCCTTGGTGTCTCTGCCCAAGAAGAGCAGAACCAGATAACCCAGGAGCTGATGCCTACCTCCTCCCCTCTTTTATAAAGTTGACCAGTTGAGCACAAGAAGCACCAGAAGAAGGTACAATCCTGGCAGCTACAGTGAAGGACAGAGGACGAAATACAGCACCAGACCACTCAGAAACTGCCATATCTGATACTGTGTTGGCCACTCTATTTCCCCACAGCACTATGGCTCCTTCCTCATCTCATCTTCCTCTTTTGCACCTCAATTTCTAATTCTTCTGGTACTGAATTCCCAGAGGAGCAGGCCAGCTGCAGCAGTGTAAGTGGGGCTTGCTCTGCAGCACTGAGAAAAGGAGCACATGAACTTCATGGTCACCTTTTCACCAGATGTGTGGCCCTTCCTCTCAGCTTTGTCCTCCAGACCTCTGCAGCCACACTCTGAATTGAAGGGCAGAGTGACACAAGGAGAAGTTCTCCAATTCGCAGCCCAGTACAGACTGGATTAATTCCTTTGAATGAAGGACAGTGAAAACAAAAAAGATGGAGAGGAAGGAAAATTTGAGGGGAAGAAAAGAGAAGACAGATCACAAACTCAGTGAGCATGGTGTTCGCTGGCCAAGGAGAATCAAATTCACGATTTCATTCACCACTAATAAATCATCATCTCATAATCTTAAAACAAAAGAAAAGAAAAAGTTCGCTTTGCGAGACACAAATCTCGCTCTCCCTGCTACTGCCACTCTTGGAAAACCCGTCCTGTGTCTCTCCAGCCAACAGGCTCCCCCCCAGCCCTCACTATACACCATCCCGCAATAGGAAGTTGTATTTCCCGAAGTCGTCATCCCTGGAGCAGAGCAGCATGTCCTTGCGGGCTTTGGCCAGTTTCTGTTTCAGCACTTCCCTCCGGTCGAGCCACTCCGTCAGCTCATCCTGGCCATGGGCAAAGCGGCACTCCTCTCCCTCGGGGCAGGCCTTGCTCTTCTGGAACCTGCCAGCACAAGGAGCACGATCAGGAGGGCACCCCCAGGACAGGTGTTTGAGCTCCCCATCTGGGATACTCAATCGGGGCCCACCAAAACACGCTGCAAGCTAAGGGGGAAGCGATCTGCCCACAAACCCAAGTGCAGCTGGGGAAGGCAACACGGAGGCTGGGCACAGAAAGAGCAGCAAACAGAGCAACATCTACGAGGGGATTTGGTCAACAGAATGAAACAATGTGAGCTGGAACTGGACCAGCAGAGATAAGGAGAAACCAACACACAAGAGAGGAAACGCCAGGTAATAGCCACAAGAGACAGATGCCTCTCTAACCAAACTGGCATTTCTAACCATCACTGGCCTTCTGAACACACCTCAAGGTGCTGATTCAGAGGGTGTGAGACCCTCAAACCATTTAATAAAGCACCTGGGGTTCTCCCAAGCATTGGGTCTAGCAGACTGTTCAGCAGCCTGAGCTGAGAGCATCCTGGTTATGGAGGGCACAGATATGAAGCTCGTTCCGCTCTTCTAAAGACACATGCTTGTGAATGTATTTTTACCACTCAGAAGTGTGGTAAAAGCCACAACCTCTGAGCACCTCTGGCTGAGCACCTCTGGGGGCCAAGAGCAGCCTCACCATCACCCCAGTCTGTCAGCTTGTCCCACTCCTCCTCCAAGCAGAAGTCCCTGGGGACTCTGGGAGAAGAGGAGGAGGTGGTGAAGGTGGAGGAGGGATGATGGAGGCCCTGGGCCTGTTGCCCCGTCCCTGCAGCAGCAGCACAGGAGGGAGACAAGACAGCAGTACCTTTCGCAGAGCTGGAATTCGCCCATGGGGAAGCGGTAGCTCCAGCAGCTGGAGTCACTGTCTGAGGTGAAGACCTTCTCCTTGTGCTTCTCTGACTGGATGTGCTGCTGCCATTGCTTCTTGCTGTTGCTGTTCTTCCCGCAGAGCCAGCAGTGGTAGCCCATCTAACCGGTGCAGACAGGGCAAAGAGCCAGTCAGTGCATTGACAGTCACAGCCATCAGCCTTCCCCGTGTTGGCACTGCCTCTCCCTGTCTCCTTCCAGAGCATCCTGGAAGCTCCACTCAGTCTACGACCTCCCACACCTCCCTGCCATGTCATCTTTAGGGCACTGTGCTGCCACTAACAGGGAGCAGAGGAGATGCTCTGTTGGCATCTACCTACAGCTCGAACAGGCTCAGAGAACAGGGCAGCTCAGTTCACTGACGTTGTCCCCCTGTCCCTGCCCACATGGGGTCTGACCACAAGGCCCCCAGGTGCACAGGCAATGCAGGACTCTTCAGGAGCACGAACTCTTACACCAGCCACCACCCCATGGCTGAGAAGACACATCTGCCTCCAGTTTTCCCAGGCCTCTGGTGCTCCCAACCCAGCCCTTCTCCAAACTTCTCCCTCTTTTCCGAGAGGCCAGCAATGGTTTTACCAGCTTTCCCAGGAGCAGGCAGGAACCCTGGGGAGAGGCTGAGCCCACTCAAAAGGGAACCTAAGGTAGACTCCTACTGACTTGAGGATTAACAGAAAAGCCATTGCAGAGCCTTGCTGACCCCAGTACAATCTCTTCCCACCTTGTCTGTGCTGCCCTTGCTGTGCTGTTCCAAGCTGTCCATTTAACCCACATTAGCTCGGGCTCTTTCCCACAAGAACAATGCAGTCCCTGCTAGCTCACACCTGGAGCACAGCAGAGGGGCAGACTGTCAGCACTGAGAAGGAGGGATGAAGGACAAAAGATCAGCTGATTACCATGATGTCAGCGTAGTCGGTGGGCATCTGGATCTGTTTCTCTCCTTCTCGTGAGGTGAGCGGTGTCCCCTCTCCAGGCTTCCCAGGATTGTGTTTCTTTAGCCACATGTCATAGGTCTGCTGCATATCTAGTACTGCACAAAGGCGACCTGTGAAGTCACTCAGACAACCTCCCGCACCGTGCACAAACTACGAGAAAAGAACCAACGCTGGGGCAGCCCTTCCCACCCCTCTCCAGTGCACCAGCTGAAGGCCGGTGCTCAGGAGGCCCAGTGTCACCTCCTAAGACAAGAGCCATGGGGAGAGGAACCAAATTCACACCACGCTGCCTGGTGTAACAAAGTGCCTTCTATCAATCATGACAGCAGCTACACAAAGTATTCAGGAAGGAGGAAAAATGCCCCAAGATCTCTGTGGACTTCATCCCACACAGTGATTTTGCTTGACCTCAGCAGACTTCTCACTCTAGCCAGGGAGCTAAGGCAGGGGCTGGATTCAGATCCATGCCTTCCCTCTAAGCCTAACCTTCATCCTCAGCACTTAAGAGGAGGAGAGCCCTTAAGCAAGCTGGACACAGGAAGCACTGGGGAGGGGAAGAAGACCTAATGATAGCTTGCCCCAGGTTCAAAACCTGCCCAGCGGACTGCAATTGATGTCTCTTGTGCTTTCGATTTAAAACCCACTCAGCATGCTAGTGGGGAGGGAAATTTTGGGTGGAAGCTCTTACTGTGCATCTGCCTTTTCTAAGATTGGCTCCTGAGAGAGGCTACAGAAACATAAATGTTTGCAGACACCAGTGTGATGCTGTAAGTGCGACGCGTCAGTGATTTACTCCTCACTAAATGGGTAATTGAGGAACTCGAGGCAATTGGGGATAATGAATGCAAATTCCCCCAAACTGGAACAACACTGCTCTTTGAAGATTCACCTTCGTGCTTGAGCAAACACAGCCAGACTGATCTGATGTGCTTTAAAGGTCTCAGCAACGACACTATTTCAGCTGTGACAAATAACAGCATTTGGCCCAGCAGAGGGAAAGACCCTCCATCCAAGCATAAGGATCGAACAAATTCAGGGCAGGCCTGAAACCCTTCAAGCTTCCCAGCATCTCCCAACAGAGCTAGGTGAGCACCTGGACAGCCAGGCCCAACAAAGAGAGTCTTTTTTTCCCAGCTTGCTGTTGGTCTGAATAAACAAGGATTGCTGGCAGAGAGCTGGCTGTCCAGGGCATGGGCAACTCCCCAGCTTTCCCCTAAAAGATAAGTTCGAAACCTGCATAATTAATTCCAGATGAGCTCCTCCACAAATGCACCACCCAACGATGTTCTCATTCAGGATCTCAAAACCACCCCTTTGAATACAATGCCATGAGTAGGGAGTGCCCCAGCTCAGGAGCAAGGGATATGAACAGAGCAAGAAAGCCAAGGCAGACAAGAAAGATACAGGAGCAGCTACAGGTCGGTACTGGTGCTTTGGCAGAGCTCCATGTGGAGCCAGGCCTGGGACAGTACAGGCATATGGAGGGACAGCACAGGGTGGATTCAAAGAGCTGCAGAAAGGGAGGGCAGCAACAAAGCAACGCAAGACATGGGACCGATATGCACTACTCCCAGAGTAAGGGACTCGAGATATGCAAGTTTAAGAAAAGAGCAGCTCTAAATTCCTGTAGACAGACCTGCCCCATAATCCCACCTAACTTCTGTCCAGCTCCATTTCCGTTGTCAAGAGTATGCCCTAACAGACCATGCATCCACTGCCCAAATGTCCTCTTCCCTATCCCCAAAGTCCCTGGCCCGTGTTTCCCCCACTCACTTTTATTTTCCTTCATGAAGGTCCACATGTCTCTCTCCTCAGGGCTGTGGGCGAAGGAGCAGTTGCCTACATACTGGCATTTCCTGCCATTTTGTGCATGGATACACAACTGTTAAAAGACAGAGAGCAAAATTTAGCATCTGCACAAACACTCCTTGCTAGAGGGGAAAGTGGGTTCAAAAAACCAGCTGGGGCATTAAATTGCACACCGGAGAGGTCACAAACAGGACACTTCGTACATCATTAACTCATGCTTCTTTTCCTCAAGGTTCTGATGACATGAAGGGTAAGCTTTCCCCATAAGCACATAGGCAGCTCCATTCAGCACCCGCCCTCTCTCTTATTGCCATTTCCACAGGTGATCAGGTGCAGATATACTTGGTGCTGGCCCTGGCTGAGACAGCAGGGAGCAACTCAGATCGACCCAACAGTGTCTCCTGCTGGTCAAGTTGCTGGTCCTCAAAGGTTACTCATTCTCCAGCCATCTCCAAGTGGGTGAAGAGTGGCCTTAAGGGTTGCTTTGACTGCACTAGTGTGCACAGAACTTTACCAACAGCATCATTGCCAGAGAAAATGAGAAGCTTTCCAAGCACCACATTTCCTGATTGTTCCTTCTCCCCTAGTCCTGTCACCAGAGGACAACAGCAGTGTGGAGACCAGCTGGCCCATACAAACTGGGGGAAGAGACAACGCTGTTGCCGTCTGGCTGAGGCTGGATGCGAGCTCAGGCACAGCTCACAGTCATATGGCAAACTGCTTTGCTGCACGATCTGCAACTCACCTGCTGGCCTTGTTTCTGACCACAGCAGCTGTAAATAACTCTTGCTCCCCCACTCCAACTGGAGCAACTGGAGAGCGCTCAAGGCCTCACACATGGCCTTGCGCTTGCTCTTGGACTAAGGGGCAGCAGATCCCATAGGGTATCGGGGAGAGGAGCTTTCTCCATTCAGGGAGACAGGAAAGGAGAGGGAGAGACAAACATCAATTGCCATGTCCGGGGCTGGGGTTGCGGGTTGCATATCTGTAGTTTTCCTCACAGCACATGGCTTTTTAGCTGAGTTCTTAGTTTTGCTTTCAAAACACACTGTGAGCAAGTTTCACAAGCTACAGCAGCACAGCCACAGCAATGGCAGGGACAGGCTTCTTCCAAGTGCTTCGTCTTGCCTCTTACCCACATTGAGAAACCCTGACCTAAGGGGAGACTTAAATCTCATTTCCAAACCCTGTGTCAGCCACTTCTTGAGATGGTGACTGCATTAACAGCAATGTCAGAAACTTGCATACATGTGTAGAGTCATTCAAATGGGTGCTGCTCCTTTTTCTGCTCCACCCTTTTGCTGGATGTGTTTGAGATCTTGCTGCCATCAGTCAGTCCTTGCCTCCCACCTCAACCAACATGTGCCTGCCTCCCTGCCAGGTCTACAAGAGACCAGCCCTCAAAGCATTGCACTGTGGTGGGAGCGAAGGGAAAGGGGCATCTGGCTGTGCTGAGCAAGGGGCTTACATCATATTGCTGTGGGAAGTTGCGGATGGAAGGCAGTGGTCGGACGGACACCCACTTCTTCTTTGCTTTGGACATCACCAGCAGGACACGACGTTCCTTCGTCCAACTGAAGAAGAGAGAATAAATCAAGAGAGGCAAAAGAAAGAGCAGAACAAGATTATGTTTTCCTCAGAGACTCTTTAACATCAAGAGATGACCAGATCCTCCTGTCCAGCTTGTTCCTGTACTATCTAGTTTCTCCTAGACAGGCACATCTGTGACAGCGAAGCCACAAGAAGTGTGTTTATGGAGGATTTCTCCCTTTTATTCATCACGTATTTCCTGGGGTATCTCTTCTCATAAAGCCACAAAAGTCTCCTCCAGGTCTCACATGGCATCACCATTGATTACTAAACAGCTGCATTCGACACAGCCAATTCTTGTGCAATCAGATCCATAAAAAACATTTGGGAATATTTTCTGCTTGAAAGGTGCAGTAGAAATGCAAGTCATTACAAGCACTGTCTTATGAACAGGTGCCAGGAAGTATTCATTCTCCTGCAGCTCCGGCAAGTGATCACCAGGAGATACCCTGAGCAAAACCACCAGCTCCATTCAGCAGCTGCACAAAGAGGTGTCAGCCTTCCTGTTCTGGGAAGCAGGGTTCCTCACCCGCTCACTTCCTCCAGCAACTGCTGCTTTTGTCTCTTTTTCAACAAAGGTCTTACATTTGCAATGTGATGCTGGACTGTGCCTTTGTGGCTTGTGTTATGGGAAGTGAAATCCTACAAACGCTTCCATCCTATCCTGCCAGGCTGCCTGGCTGACATGGGTCACAGTTTCCATGACCCGATGGTGACTTCCCAGCTGATATTCCTCTTCAGTAGAGGGCTTATAAGAAAGGTGGCGACAAGCAGGGCCTGTAGCAATAGGACAATGGGTAGCGGTTTTAAATTAAAAGAGAGTAGATTCAGACTAGATATAAGGAAGACATTTTTTATGATGAGGGTGGTGAAACACTGGAACAACCCAGAGAGGTGGTATCTGCCCATCCCTGGAAACATCAAAGGTCAGGCTGGACAGGGCTCTGAGCAACCTGATCTAGTTGAAGATGTCCCTGCTCGTTGTAGGGTGTTGGACTAGATGACTCTTTAAGGTCCCTTCCAACCCAAACTACTCTATGATTCTATCACATCGACATCCTCATGGGCCCCAGGGAGCCAGGAGGTGCAAACAGACAAGACATGAATCAGAGAAAAGCAACCAAAGCAACTGAAGAGCCATGGAAACTAATTTAAAAGGAAGCAGAATACCTTGAATCATTGCTAATAGTGACCTGACAGACACCTGCAAACAGCTAGGAGTATAAACATGCGCAGAGAACTATATTAGTGACCTTGCTAAGAAATGATAGCAACTGGAGAAAAAAGGAATTGTGGGAGCTGGACTGCACACCCCAGGAGTAACAGTCTGCACAATCCTAGCAGCAAATACAAACAGTAAAGAAGAGAGCTGGAAACTGGAGAATAGCTATCTGCAATGACAAACACTGCAAGCAGTGAGAGGCTGCTAGAAAGAGAGGCCAAATGAAGCCCTGGAGAAGGTAAGAGAAGAAATTCCTGCTCTTGAGGAGGGGTGGGGGAAAGAGAAGGTTGCATTGCTCACCAGTGGCGGGCTTTGGCACTACAGTACTTGAGGTCTTTATCTGGCTCCACCAGCTGCCCATTCCTCCAGCACTGGCCACACACAAATTTCATCTGTAGGTCAAAGGTACTTGATGTGGGAGCCCGAGGAGAAGCCTGGGGAAGAGAACCACAACTTCAGGCAAACAGACCCAAAATGCACCCCTCAAACTGCCACAGAGACGCTGGTGGCTCCCCACATGCCTGTGTGCCAGGGACAAGCCTGATTACATCAGAGACAGTCCAGCTCTCCTTTGCCAGCGTTAGCTGGTGGCCCCTTGAGATACCAGACAGGAGCTAAACCACCGCTTGCTTCAGCATGATTTCCTGGGCTTTGACGTCTGGCCAAAAGCACAGCCAGCCTGGCAGCTCCAAACACTGACCAGGCCTGGCTGTGAAACCCCCATAGTGTATCTCTGTGTACAGACAAGCTCTGTGAGCCTTGCCCTAATGCTTAATCCTCACTTCACTGCAGGGAGGGCAATCCACGTCCCCCTTGCTACCCATGGAGAGGGAGGAAGCCAGGCTGTGCCACAGTGCAGGATCTACCACTCCTGCTTTTGGAACAAGGGGCTCATGTCACGTCCAGCATTGGACACACTGAAGTCAGAGCTGGGTCCTCTTGTACCCTCCCAAGCCATTTCTGGGCAGGTTTCCATCTCTCACAGTTCCTTTGCACTGGGTTTCACAGGCAGTTAATCACGATCTCTGAACAGAGATACAAGCATCAATATAGGTATTTCAGATCCTCTCAGCCACTTCACTCGATACCTGTCCCCATGAGAAGGCTATTTGGGGATTATGACTAAGAGATTGCAGAGAAAAAAAAAGGAGCCAATCCCTTATCAGTGTTGCCTCATGTTTTCTGAGCAAATCCCTGGAAAGCTGTTTGCATTCTGTATTGCCACTGGAAGACATGAGGCTGGTGTCTCCAGTTCACTTCCAAACCAAAGAGCAAACCTGACTGGACACCAGTGTCCCTGTGCACGGAAGTATGTGAGGATCCAAGGGAACACCTCGGTCATCAAACTGACTGTGAAGCACAAAGGTCATAACCACATGAGCAGCCCACCCCAGCTGCCATGCCTTGACTTCTCACCCTGAGCATCTGACAATGAGCAGGCAGGCAAACCACATCCCTGAGGAGCAGGCTTCTGCCAGTGACTGATTAGCAGTAGCGTGTATCCTATGTGTATCCCTTGGGAAAGGGAAAACAGCAAGCACAGGTGGTGCAGAATCACACGCACCTCCCCAGAAATGCCACATAAGCTATCGACCACCACTCTGCACCCTTTAGACCTAGTCTTTCGGAAAAGCAGGGCCGACATGTAAAAGGTTCTCCATCGCTGCGAAAAGCTGACCGAGGAGCCAACCTGTGCTGACTACAAGAGGCCATCACTGCTCTGGATGTCCCAGCAAAAGGACCCTTCCAGAGAACCATAACCTCTCTTGAAAAGCAGCAGCGATTCTGGCCTACTCTGGCCTTTCTGGTGACATCCAGCACGTGACTCCTGCATCTGTCAGGTTTCACCAGTGCTGGTGACCACCAAGAACACATCAAAGTGGCCAGCTGTGGGATGAACAGGGTTGAGACCTGGGACATCACGGAAGGCAGTAAGGTGCCTCCCTCCTAGACGTGTGGCCTTTGGACAGTAGTTTTAATCTCCACTTGGTCTCCAAAGGAAATTATGCTACAGATCACCACTGACCCACCAAACTTATAGGCCTGAGGTAACAAAATAGCACTGCTGGCGTATTTCCTTTTATCACTCCCATGCTATCTACCATACAATCCTCCAGGCAACAGGTCTCTCAGCACAGTCAGAAAGCTTGGTTCAAATCTACTGACCCAGCAAAAATAAAAAATTGAGTGGCTCCATAAGGCACAATAGATCAGAGATAAAGAAAAGGTTTCTCAGGTTATTCTGGTGATCCGGGCTGCTTTTTCCACAAATCCTAAACCAAAAGAAGCCTGGTGCATTTCTTCAACAGAGTCACGCAAATTCCCGGTCAATACAGTGGGCATGTACGCTCCCAGGGGATTAGGAGCCAAGCAAGAAATCGAAACTGCTGCTGTTGCTGCTACATGACTGTATTTGTAAAGGCAAGACACATACCTGGCAGGCTGCTGATAGCCAACAGTGTGGAAATTAGTATCACATGAGGCTCTAGCAGATGAAGCCAGGCAAAAATGCCTCGGGCTGTGGCGCCACCCTTCGCTATGAAGCCAGACAATATAGTGTTAGCTATGCACCATAGCAACCAAATAAATAAAAGTCTTTGGCACAACGGCTCTCAACTTCAGGCTTTCTGGAAAGCAACAGCGCTAGCACGGCCACTCATGTCTCCCAACTCCAGGAACCCCTCTCAGCAATACTGAAATGCTCTCTGGAGAATCTATGTGCCTCAGGG
This sequence comes from Aegotheles bennettii, assembly GCA_013398125.1. NCBI lineage: Eukaryota > Metazoa > Chordata > Aves > Caprimulgiformes > Aegothelidae > Aegotheles > Aegotheles bennettii. The sequence continues at coordinate 86,385 of VZRW01001040.1, read as the reverse complement.
GACTATATGAGGAGTCTGGGTTACTCAATCACCTAACCAAGTGAGCTGTACTTAGGTGCAATTAGAGACTTAGGGACTCATTATTAGAGATTTTCCTTTCCTCTCCTCCCCATGCTTAAATTGCTAATTTTAAGGCCAGTTTTTATGGGGGTTCTGCAGCTGGCTAGTGGAGTAAATACAGAACAGCCTTGAAAACTAGAAAAAATGAGGGCTAAACCCCCTCAATTCCTAGGGATGTGATGAGAGGACAGGCAGCTACATACAACAGTCTCTCCTGCTGACTGCCTCTTCAATCTGCAGCTACTGGGTTTACTCCTACAGCAGCCTCTATGGGGCCAAATTTGTGGGGCCAAGTGCAAGAACCCTGGCAGGTGTTTAGCAAGCAGTGTATCTTCATCTTCCACTTCTTGCTAAATCTCCTGACCTGCACTGTCACAGCTGCTGGATCCCTGTATGCTGCCTGCCTCTGTTCTGCACAACTGGATAGCCCCAGCTGCTAACTGAGTCCAGCTGGCAGCTGTGACAAAACTGCAGCAAAATCCCTGGGAGCGACTTTGCTTCCGCTGACCAGAGGATGCCAGGGTGAGCATGGATCACAAGGGATGGTGGGAAGGAGGGGTCTGCTTTTACAGCACTCCTGGAAAGTTGTCTTTGCCAGGCAGCCAACTTCAAAAGCTGGAAGGACGTTGAGAAAACTCTGAGTCACGTTAGCCTGCTTGGATGGGAGAAAATAATGGCAAAAGCAAATACCTCTCAACAGATATGTTAGTCCTGCCCCCGGGGTCTTCGGCAGCAAGCCAGTGTCTCACCCCAGAGCATAGCCCTCTGGCTGAGTACGTGCTGCTGCCAAAGCCACAGTTTGCTATTGCAAACACGTGTGTCTGACTGCCTTGACTCTGTCGCCCTGCACAGTGCCAGTGCCAGGCTGCCAATCCCTACAGACAACTGATGGTGCTGCTCCTAGGTGCTTTCTGACTGTACCAACAAGGCTGCTGCTTTGCCTCCACACAAACTGAGGCCCTAGATGGGTGGAGAGTGCAGTCCAGCTCTGTGACAGGCATTTGTGGGGCACAACCAGACTTTGCCATTGGCCACCTGTCCTAACACTGCACACATGGCCCAGAAACCGTAGGTCTCTGCCCATCCCGACAGCTGATGCAGCAGGCACTGGTGTTTCTCTTCCTGATCCTCTGCCCCCTGCAAGCCCCAACATCCAGAAATGAAACCCTCGCTCAGCATTCAGATCCCACATGCTTCAGAGCACATGCTCTGACCATGCCCGCTGAACAACTTGTTCTTCCAACAGCAGCACCTCCAGACAGAGGTGAATTTGAAGCTGCAAGGCTTACAGGAAGACAGCTGTTCATCTTTTTTTTATCTCCAGATTATGCACAGAGAATGGCAAGACAGAGCTTTCCGGAAAATGCAGGCAGATGCACAGCAGGCAGGACAGAACCAGTCACTAGACTTCACTCTCCATGGGGCAGGGATTGCTGATACAAATCCAACTACTGTCACAAACTGCTGCAAATTCACACTTGGTTTCCTCCCCTGTGGAGATGCAGACAGCTGCCTCTGTCCCCACACCAGGTAGAAAGAGATAATAGCCAGCTCTGTCTGTAGGGATGATTCAGATCATCCAGGCTCATTTCTCATATAATACAGGCTGTGGAAACTTGTCCTCTCAGCTTTCTGAGAGGCTAGAGCATATTCCTTAAAAAAGTCAGACAGCTTTGGGAACTAGAGACCTTGGTTACTCTGGACTGCTGCTTCCCTTTCCTCTTCCCCAAGCATTTCAGACCACAACGGCAGAACGGGCTGCACAGGTGTTGCTGGACATCTCCTCAAGGATGGCTCCATCTTATCCAGCATAACCAGTACATAAGTGGACACGAAACCCACTGTGCATCAGTGCAGTCACCTGCATCTTTACTGTTGGATTAACACATGCCCATCACACATGCTTTTCCCCAGCACCAGTGCCCTACCCCTTCCAACCCAAACTACCTGGCCCATAACCTAGCCAGAAAAAGCTGCTATACACCACGTGAGTGACTCAGATCTGTTTCCTGTAAAACACCTCCCATCAGACAGATCTTCTGAAAGTAATTAAAGAACAAAAAACTCCCTGTTCTAATGGCAAAACTGCTTTAGTTCGACCTTGGAGCTGAGCTGGGGAATCGTCCTCACTGAGTGGACTCTGCTTCTACACTACAGAACACCCACGTGAGAAAAAAATGGGATAAGGCAGCATCACCCGCAGCCAACAGGTTGGAAGAAAGCAAACAAAGAGGTGTCCATCACACCTCTCCAGAGAAAGTTCTTGGCAGTGCTGGAGGGTGCAACCAGAGGCAGCTTCTCCCACAGAGAGACACAAGGAGAGGCAAAGCTTGCAGCCTCCTCTCGGCGAAGCACCACTAAGATCTCTGCCCAGCCTCAATAGCTCCTAAACGACAAGTTTCACTCATTCCTGCATTTAGAGCAGTCCTGTGGGTTATGAGTAATTTCTTAGAGCCCTTCAAACTGCTGTATCATCCCTTGACCACTAAAGGGCAGCAGGACACTTTTGGTCCCCATTCTGTGTGGTCATGGTCCCTGAAGTCTCCTGATATCACCAGCAAGGTGTCGCAGGAAGCACCATTCTCTACACATTGCCCTCCCTGCTCTGGTGGCTTCACACCACCACCAAACAGAGCAGATAACAACACTGCAGAACAACGCACAAAGCTCATCACTAGCACTGCAACCAAGAAAGCTCTCAGCTGTCCTCCTCCTCAATGGCCAGCCTGGTCTGCCTGTGGGACCTGTTAGGCACAGCAGTGGGAGGAAAAGAGAGAAAGTGCTGGAACAGTTGAGCGCAAACAAGGCTGCAAGCCCTAGATGCACCTTACTTACCATGCTGTTGGCTGGTTTGCTGGCATGTGCCTCCATCTGCTGCCAGTACTTCTTTGATTCCTGCACAATATCTTCGTGGGTCATTCCTGGGAACAAAAGCAGACAGGACTGAGCTACGCTGCTTTGCCCAAGAGAAGAGAAGGAAGGAGGGGTTTCAGGACTTTCTACACTGGGGCTTAGGAAGCCCTGTGTGGCTGACAGCTCCCAACAGTCCCACTGATAATGTCAGGACACGGGTTGTAAGGGTAACCACCACACAACGTGTTCAAGCACAGGCTAAGGAAGCTCCTCCCTTCATACAGGCCAAATGAAAGGAGAATTGTTCGGTCTCTTGGCCTCGTTCAGAGCTGGCATTCTGCTCAGGCTGTCTGCAAAGGACCCAGATGCTACCTCCATGATGATGATTCTTGACTAGGGGTCAAGAACTTGACCAAGGATGTCCCCCAACACCAAATCAACAAATCCTACCCAAGGCCCTGAAAACAATGCTTTGATACTGTTGATCTACTTATATTGGAGTTTTTGTCACTGGCATGGAAGATCACTGAAACATCTAGCATCTCCAAGACCCCAGAAGTCTCACCTAATCCCTGCTGGGACTGATTAGCCTGTTACACACTTCAAGCCGTGGGGGCTGCCCATCAAATCAATAGGTGAAGAGGAAAGCTGAAATTCAACACAGACAAACACCAAGTGCAATCAAGGTAGCAAGGAACCAAGTACAAAACCAACCAAGGAACAGCTGCTAGTACGCAACCAGCAAGGAAAGACCTGCAATGTTTCACGAATCAGAAATGCAACATCAGACAACATGAAAAAGGCTTGGTCAGACCTTATCTAAGGAATTAGCTCCTGACCAACTCAAGCAGTGAGGGAACAGCTTCTGCCAGCACCAACCACCTAGATGGGCGCTACAATTCTCAGAGCACTAAACAGCAAAAGTATGTAAAAGTAGAAACTGTCTGGTCAATGTGAGGATTCTGTTACAAAAAAGCCATGTTATTTAAGTGCTATAAAGACCCCAGATAGCTGCCACAAGAAACTGAAGCAAGTAACTTACAATGACCAACTGACTACAAGTGGGGTGCTGAGGATGACCTTGATGCAGCACCTCCAGCACAGAGAAGTTGCAAAATTGCTTGCTTTGCTTTTGCCAACAGCTTTTACTATTGAAGTGACGTGTTCCCCAGGCATGCCACGTGGACACGATCTTTGATCTGGGAGCCAGCATGTTCCAAAACTTAAGGGCCAGCAAACACAAGTTTTCATCTCAGCTTAAGCTGTGTGTAACTTGGGTAAGTCACAGAATTCCTGACCTTAGTTTCCCCATCTGTGACTTCAGCTGTGCAGGTCCCTGCCAGGCTATAATACTGCTGTTTGCACAGGGCTTGGACAGGATGAAAAGCATTCAGGGAACTCTACTGTTCTTCAAGAACATTTGCTCACGCCTCCAAAATGGCAGCTGCTGCATAGCTGGTACTACTCCTAGATCAGAGCTGTCAGTGAATTTTCTCCTTCTTAACCATTAATTTTCTCCTTCTTAGCCATTTTAATCCCAGAAGAAACAGTATAGGGCTGGAAAAACTGCCTCCCTCTTCTACGTCCAAGTAATCCCAGGCTGGACACATCAGTACTTTGAGGATGAAAACTATAAAACTGGGAAAACTGCAGCTAAAAGATGGCTCCCATCACCTCCACTCTGCATACCTGCACTGTGGTCCTTGGGGTGCAGAACCAACAGAAGAAGCATATGCAGGTCTTGTCAGAAGACTGAATTTTGAAATAAGTTCTTCCTAAGTGACTGCTTTCTTCCAGTCTCAGAAATCTGAACTAACTCAACAACAGTCTAGAAATGTGGTAGCTGGGAAAAAAAACCCCTACCAAATATGAAAGGATGTTTTCCAATACACCAGCTCTCCAAAGCATGAACTGTCCCAAAGAGATAATCTGGGAACCACAAGGCCCATGTTTTTACTATTTTTAACATTTCAGTGTCTTTTGTAACATCATTAGTGGGGACAAAGATTTCCACTGATGGAAGATAGTAAGATATGTCTGTGAAAAGCCACAGTGAACAAGAAGATGTTCCTGCCTGTTCACATTTTCAGATCTTGGGAACTTTTATTCCACTAATACAATCCTTTATCCTCATGAACAAAGCCACAAGCTCTGTAAAAGCTCAAATGGCTGTGAAATGCAACAGCCCTCTGGTTTCAAACGCAAGCTGCTATGAATGATGCCCCTTTCCTATTCTTGCCAAGCAAATGGTGCTCACATCAAATTCTCTGCTCCAAAGCTAAAGCATTCCTGAAAATGATGACAACTGCCTTTCATCTCTGTTTCCATAATGAAGGCTACACTTCAGAGAGGTAAGAAACTACCACTCTGGGAAGGCAAAGTCACAAGGAAAACAGGCTTATATATACAGCCCTGCAGAAAAAAAACCCAAAACACGATGGCTTTCTCATAGTTGGAAAAGATGAGATTAAGCACAAGGCTTACATACCACCTCTGCAGCTAAACTCACAGCTTGTTTTATCTCCTCAGCTTCCCTTTTGGAAAACACTTCTTCAAGTAAAGAAGGCAAGAAGCAAAAATCAACCTAACCATTTCTTCTACAGGCTGAAGAGGAAGGAATAGGGAGGGAGAGAAGGAGAAAAGAAACTTTTTCTAAAAAAAATAAAAAATAAAATAAATCAGCAAAAATAAACCAACCACAGAGTGGGGAACAGAGCAAGGTGCTTGAGTATTGGAGCGCCCAGAGTACTACGGCCAGTATCACTACAGCAGCAGTGGTGGCCTATGGCTCACAGGCAACACGCTGTCTTAAAAACTCTGGTGGTGTTGATTTTTTAATTTTATGTAGCCACAAGTTAGTGAGGCCAAATGGGAAGACTAAAATATGGCATTTGCCACAGTGTGTTACTTACTCATCACCGTTCCTCATGAGCCAAGCCAAGGCCCATGATGGCACTGAACAACAGTGACAGGTGCTTGAACAATGAATTAAAAAAGTTGCCCCTAATTACATCAAGGAATGGTGAGAGACATCCATGACATGATTCCTCTCTGAAATACTTCTGTTACCAGGCTGAGTCCTGCACTAAACAAGACGCCATAGTGAAAAAACATGCAGGTAGCATTGTGAGTGGACCAGCATCTACTTGGTTAACAGGAGAGCAGCAAGAGAAACCCTCCAACATATCACAGAGAGAGAGAGAGGACTGAAAGTGCCAGATTTGGCAGTGTCATTATCTGACTGACCTGAATATAACTTCTGCAATAGCCTCTTCAGAGGCATGTCATCAAAGCCTTTCTGGGAAACACTAAATGTTTGGTCATTTCCCAGTGTTGGTGAACTTGTTCAGAGAAACTGGAGATGCACAGCCTTCCTTTATATAACTGCTTACACCTCTGGGGATTCAACCCTACCTGATAATCATTTCAACTTATGCAGCAGGTCCCAAGGGAAAGGCTTCAAGTCTGCAGACTACAGTAGCTCACATAAAGGGACAAGGGCCAAATAGTCTCACAGAACACCTCTGCCTTCTTTTCTGTGTCCCTAAGAAGACTGAGTAAGTATATGCAAAAGTGAGTGACAACTTTTCAGCACCCTCAAATCACCCTCTTCCCCTCTCAACTGGCCCTGAGTACACACTGGAGGAAACTCAGGTATACACATCACCAGCCCTTCACCAAGTCACACCCACCTGAATACTGCTGCAGCAGCCAGACCTTGAGCTCGATGAAACTATGAGCAAAGTGGCAGCTGTCCTCACGTAGGCAGCCGTAACGCACCTCATGCCTGCATACATCAAACTGGAAGTGCTCCTGGAACTGGCGGATCTTGGAGTATTTCAGAGAGGTGGAACGCACAATGTGGACCAGACACCTGCAGCCAGGTCAGAGAAATATAAGGCACCAGAGGATCAAATCTTCACCCCTTCCTCCTTACATGTGACTTTCAGACATTTGACTGGGCAGGCAAAAGACACAGAAAATCAATTCTGGGAGAGGCAGACTCCCACTGGGAAAATCAACCCTCTGCCCTCCCACCCTATCAGCCCTAGGTAGGTATTTTCAATCTCCCCAGACCATGGGTGATGCTCTGCTTAAGTTCAGAGACCAGACAAATTTCAAAATATGTAGCAAAGATACCAACTCCTCTGTCTCAGCAAGTCCCTCAGTCTCAGGTTGCCAGGAACTAGAAAGGGTTGTATTACTGTGTACTTGACATGTTTCTTACACTTGTTTTCCTAAACATCCATTAGCAGCCAGTCAGAGGCAGGATCCTGAGCTAGAGGATCTTTGGTTTGACCTTTATGTAAAGGCCAAACTGAAAGGCAAATTAAGTCAACAGAAAACTTGGGCTGACTCCAAAGGGTTTTGCTGATGCCTGAAATCCCTCAGCACCAGGAGCAAACACACAGGGTGAAGCACACAGTGCTATTTATCATGCTTTGAATGGCCCTATGATTGGAACCCATGGGGAGGAGAGAAAGAGACCAGGACCCTGGAGTTAAACTGGCTAGACTTGTGAGAGATTACTCCCATCAGCACAAAAAATGTTCACTCACTTGTTGTCGTGGAAACTGTGTTTGGCAGAAAGGTTGGAGCAGACAGATGGTGTGTCCTTGGTCCCTTTGCTGATAATTCGGGGTTTGCTGTCAAAGCAAATCTGAGAAGAGAAGAATTAGCATGCTAGGAAAATCTTAGAGAGCAGTGAACCAGAGTCACTTTACTTGGAAGGGGAAGAACCACAGCCAGCCTATTCTAATGTTCAAAGTTAGAAGAAGCCTGGTGAAAACTTTGTGGTAGGGCTTTAAAATAAAGCAAGAGAATTTTTGGAAAAGCTTTCAGACAACATTTTTTGGCTTATTCTCAACAGCATTTTCCATTGTGGTTGGAAAAATTTTGGTCAGAGCCACATATTCTTTCCCAGTTAGCCAACAGAGCAAGAACAAGGGGGAAGCGATGGGGAGAAATAAAAGAACAGCCAGTTCACAGCAAGGAACATGTTCCTTTACATGCACCACTGCCAGTGTGGGGAACTCTTTGTGACAGAGCATCAAGACAGTACAAGCCAGTCCTTAACTAATGGACTCAGTGGCTCAGCACAGACATCAAGTGGGAATTTGTTGCATTACGGGGTTCTGATTTCTAAAGTAGCTGGGGCTTAATTACAATTCAAAGCAACATCTTAAGACAGAGGAAGAGACAGGTGATCCCATGAGGCTGTGTGCATTTGGTTCAGCTGCAGGGCTAAGAAGGCAAATTATCTCTCCTTTCTCCTACACAGCTGCACCCACTGCTCACTGCCCTTCTGGGAGCAGGGCACTGACTGGGACACAGAATCATAGAATCATTTAGGTTGGAAAAGACCTTTAAGATTATCAAGACCAACCTAATACTGCCAAGTCCATCACTAAATCATGTCCCTAAGCACCACATCTACACGGCTTTTAAATACCTCCAGGGATGGGGACTCCACCACTGCCCTAGGCAGCCTGTGCCAGTGCCCGACAGCTCTTCTGGTGAAGAAATTTTTACTAATATCCAACCTAAACCTCTCCTGGCACAACTTAAGGCCATTCCCTCTTGTTCTATCACTTGTAACTTGGGAGAAGAGACCGACATCCAGCTTGCTACAACCCCCTTTCAGGTAGTTGTAGAGAGCAATAAAGTCTCCCCTCAGTCACCTCCTCTCCAGGCTAAACAGCCCCAGTTCGTCCGCTGCTCCTCCTGAGCTCTGTGCTCCAGGCCCTTCATCAGCTCCGCTGCCCTTCTTTATACTTGCTCCAGCACTTAAATGTCCTTCTCATAGTGAGGGGCCCAAAACTGAACACAGTATTCAAGGTCTGGCTTCACCAGTGCCAAGTACAGGAGGACAATCACTCCCCTAGTCCTGCTGGCCATGTTATTTCAGATAATCCTGCTCAACTTGGTGCCATCTGCAAACTTACTGAGGGTACAACTCAATCCCCTCGGCCGGATCAGTGATAAAGATATTAAACAGAACTGGCCTCAATACTGAGCCCTGGGGAACACCACTAGTGACCGGCCACTAACTGGATTTAACTCCATTAACCACAACCCTTTGGGCCTGGCCAGCCAGCCAGGGTTTTACCCAGCGAAGCATACACCCGTCCAAGCCATGAGCAGCCAATTTCTCCAAGAGAATGCTGTGGGAAACTATGTCAAAGGCTTTACTAAAGTCTTGATAGAGAACATCTACAGCTTTTCCCTCATCCACTAAACAAGTCACCTTGTCATAGAAGGAGATCAGGTTTGTCAAGCAGGACCTGCCTTTCATAAACCCATGCTGACTGGGCCTGATCACCTGGATGTCCTGTATGTGCCGCATGATGGCACTCCCTAACTTCCCCAGCACTGAGGTCAGACTGACAGGCCTGTAATTCCCCAGATCCTCCTCCTGGTCCTTCCTGTAGATGGGCATCACATTTGCTAACCTCTGGTCAAGAGGGATCTCCCCAGTTAGTCAGGACTGCTGACAGATGATGGAAAGTGGCTTGGTGAGCACTTCTGCCAGCTCCCTCAGTATGCTTGGGTGGATCTCATCTGACCTCATAGACCTGTGTGTGTCTAAGTGGTGTTAGGTCACTAACCATTTCTCCTTGGATTATGGAGGCTTCATTCTGCTCCCCATCCCTGTCTTCCAGCTCAGGGGGCTGGCTACCTGGAGAACAACTGGTCTTACTGTTAAAGACTGAAGCAAAGAAGGCACTAAGTACCTTAGCCTTTTCCTCATCCTTTGTCACAGTTTCCCCCTACATCCAAAAAAGGATGGAGATTCTGCTTAGCCCTAATGTATTTTAGCCCTGTTGCTAATGTATTTATAGAAACATTTTTAATTGTCTTTTATGGCAGTAACCAGACTAAGTTCTAGTTGGGCTTGGCCCTTCTGATTTTCTCCCTGCATAACCTCAAGACATCCTTGTAATACTGAGTTGCCTGCCCCTTCTTCCAAAAGTTTTAAACTTTTTTTTTTTCCTGGGTTCCAGCCAAAGCTCTCCATTCAAGTCAGTCTTCTTCCCCACTGGCTCATCTTTTGGCACACGGGTTTGGCCTGTTCCTGCGCCTTTAAGATTTCCTTCTTGAAAAGTGTCCAGCCTTCCTGGACTCCTTTGCCCTTCAGCACTGCCTCCCAAAGGACTCTGTCAACTAGTCTCCTGAACAGGCCAAAGTCTGTCCGTTGGAAGTCCAAGATGTCAGTTCTGCTGATACCACTCCTTACTTCTCCAAGAATTAAATCCACTATCATTTAGTAATCACTATGCCCAAGATGGCCTCCAACCATCACATCACCCACAAGTCCTCTTCACAAGCAGCAGGTCCAGTGGGGCATCATCCCTAGTTTGCTCACTCACCAGCTGTGTCAGGAAGATATCCTCCACGCACTTCAGGAGCCTCCTAGACTGTTTCCTCTCTGCTGCATTGTATTTCCAGCAGACATCTGGGAAGTTGAAGTCGCCCACAAGAACAACAGCTAGCGATCGTGAGACCTCTCTCAGCTACTTACAGAATATTTCATCTGCCTCTTCATCCTGGTGGTCTATAACAGACTCCCACCATGATATCTGTCTTGTTGGCCTTCCCCCTGATTCTTACTCATAAACACTCAACCCTATGGTCACCAACATAAAGCTCTAGGCAATCAAACCACTCCCTAACATACAGGGCCACCTCACCACCTCTCCTTCCTTGCCTGCACATTCTGAGAAGTTTATAGCCATCCATTGCAACACTCCGGTTGTGTGAGTGATCCCACCACGTTTCCATGATGGCAACTATCAATATACCAACTGTCCAGATACATACTGAGGAGGTGATGAAGGGTGCCTGCTCCCTCCCGCCAGCTCTGTACCTCACAGAGGAAGGTGAAGATGCCCTGATGTTCCTTGAGAAGCTTGGCAATGGTGAGGCTGCTCTGCTTGATCCCACCTAGTGGGTCAAAGAGGAGGTCACGGTTGAGGGTCCCCTTCCTCTCCTCCGTCCACACGTCGATCTCTTCCTGGTGGTACGCGAAGGTGCAGTTATCCCCGTACTTACAGTCCTGCTTGTTAAGCATATCTACAAAGCAACAAACAGCACACACCACCACACAGGGAGGGCGGCCCAGTCAGAAACTAAACTCTCTCTTGTCTCCTCCCACCGCCCACACCTCACAAGGAGCTGAAAGCAAGAAGACACAGAGTTAAAGAAAAAAGAAAAGACATCTCCCCCCAGGTTGGTCTATACAAAGACATTCAGAAAAGTTAATGCAAACTACTGAATGGTGACAATCTCAAGTAAAGCCATCTGTTGTGGAATCTGTCTCAAAACAGAGACCTGCTTTAATTCAGTGCCTGGCCAGGGACAGACCACGGTTTAACCAACTCCTTTCAAAGCCAACCCAGGTTAAGTTCTCCTAGCAGCCCACTACGAAGGAGACCTGTTATCTTGGCTCTTGCAATCTCCCCACCTCACTAGGTACTTTGTAATGACACTACCTCAGGGACCAGTCCTGTCACATTGCCTGCACGTATGGAGGAATGGGCTGGAGCAAAGGGGCAGGCAGAGAGAGCTTTTCCCTAGGCAGAACCACAGTCCTGCTGCCATGGGGCTGCTGGGTGGAGTGGGACTAATGCAGGCACATGTACAGGAGGCAGGTTCTCGGCAAAGCCTATGTCAACAGGGCAGCTCTGAGCACCTGGCTGTGCACAGCACCTCACTGTGCCTTTGCAACTCTTCTGCTACACCACTTTAAAAGCTGCTTGCTCTTCAAGGCATGGGAGCTCATTGCCTTTCATCGTACTGAGCCTCCTGGTCCATGGGCTACTGATGGGTCAGGAAGACCACAAAGACAGCAGGTGATACCAACTGAAGTCCCCTCCCAACCTTCCCTGGCACACACTGTATAGCCCCTGCCCAGCCACCAACAGCCCTATCCCCTCCAGATCACCTTTGCACAGGTAATAGGATCCCACAAAGTTGGTTTTGGTTGGGCGAGGACGGATCCTCTTCCAAGTCTTGTCTTCCGAGTTTTTTAGCCTGCCCAGCAGGATGTCCCGCTTGCACTTGTGCTCCAAGCCTTCCCGATAGGTGTAATCGCCAGCCTTGGGCCCTGCAGGAGAAAATAACCCAATCAGCTCAGGGAAAGGCAAACCATAGCGTGGGTCAGTGCTCTGGGTGGCAGAGCAAACACATCACCTGTTTTGGGGTAGCAGATATGACAGGCTTGTTTGAAGACATGAGTAGATGCCAGCGGGTTCTTCACCAGCAGGGCTGTATTGGGCATTACTGGTTCTGGCTGGGACAGCAGGTGCTCAGTGACCTTGGGTACAGTTGGGTGACTCACTCCACCAAGGCTGACCTGTGCGAAAACACATGTACCTCTCTTCTCAGCTCTGCAACCACATGGGTAAGAAACTTCTCTAATCCCATTTCAGCCTCTCAAAAACCTTCCTCATTTTCTCTCTCATCAAAATGTTCACGTCTGAAACTATGTTTCCAAAAGAGCTGCATGCAATCTTTCTAAAGGTAACAAACAGCCTGGTATGCTGTTTGGAACAGGTTGTCCAGAGAGGTTGCAGAGTCTCCCTCACTGGAGATACTCAAGAACCGTCTGGATGCAGTCCTGTGCCACATGCTCTAGGATGACCCTGCACGGGCAGGGAGGTTGGACCAGATGATCCACTGTGATCCCTTCTAACCTTATAGTTTCTGTGATTCTCTATGTTCACATCAAAGATGGGCCTTATTCTTGGTAAAGGATCTCAGTTTTCCATCATGAGCCACAGAACAAAATGCCCCCCCCTCACTCCTTCCCATTCCCTCCATCACGACAAACTTTGCATTTGAAGACTCCCAAATCAACCCTATCCCAACCTGAGAAAGAAACAAACCACTTATCAGTGAGTCTTCAGGAAGCAGACTAATATGAGGATAGAGACTTGGCTCCACATTGAAGTTACAGGGATAGCAGGATGCCAGGAACTTAAGAATGGTTCTTGTTCCAAGCTTGCTAACCATAGACAATCCTCCCCTTTTCCTCTGAGACTGGAGACATGAGACAGGGCAGGACAGTGTTATCTGGAAAAGCCTCCTGACAGGGGCAGAGGGGAGCAAAGAACCTCACTAGTTTTAAGGCAAAGCTGCCTTACTCTTCCCCATCCTTCAGTGTTATGGCTGACAGATATTGTGGGACACCGGCTTTCATGGCCCCCCATTGAGCCTACAACCTAGGTCACACCATGTTTACCTTGGCAAAATGGAGAGTTGCAGAAAAAAATTAAGATGGAACAAATGTCTTCCTACTGACTTTGGGGAAATCTTTACCTGCCTTGCCCCAACATGGGAGGGCAATACTCACTGGGGCAGATTAAGAAAAGGGCCCCAAATTACCTACATCACCCAAGTCACTACTACCTTGGCTCCAGAGCACCTTGGGACATCAGCACAGGGGAGTGGCTCACTCACCACAGGGGATGGTTTTTGGCTGCCAGGTGGGTGTCGCAGTTCCTGAGGGCTAGTTTCTTCTGGGCAAAAGAAGGGGAAAAAAGCCCCACAAAACAAAAACAATCATTTCAATTTCAGAGGCAATTCTGCTCACAAAGAGACAAACAAATGCTTATTAAATAAATTTGCTTTATTTATTTCATAGCATTTTAGTGCTTTTCCCCAAAACCACCTGTCTAAGTCTTGGATAAACTCCAGGAAAGGCCTTCTTGTTTCCCAAAACCTACTGAACCCAACTCTATGTTGCTGAGCACTGGCATTTGCAGAGTGGCAACTCTAAGGTAGCCCAATGCTGAGGTGAATCTGAGCGCTGAAGTGCTGACCGGACAATCTCTGCTCTTCTCAAAATACTTTCGCTGCAATACTGGGGGCAAGTTAACCAAGAAGCAGCCTGCCTTCCCTCCTGGGACAGGAGGGGACCTACTGTTTGCCCACGATCCTCTACAGCTTTGCTCCTTGAGACACCAGAATGCCCCATTCAAGAGGACACTCACTGCCCTGAATCCAAAGGTGGGAGAGACTCACCTTGGCCTCCACCATTCTGCCCAGAGAAACAAGGTCCTATATAACAGTCACCAGGATTTTGCTCACTTGGTCCAAAATGTCGAAGAGTCATCAGGGAGGGTGGAGGAATCATGTTATAGCCCAGCAAATTCTGCCAAGGAAGGTGTGCTGGACACCAAGCCAAGTTTAAGTCTCATTGCTCATCATTATACACCTTTGTGTTCCTTTCTCCCCTGAGATTTCACACCATGCGCAACCTGGTTACCTGGAATTACATGAACCTATAGCCTTTCTCATTACTCCTCAGCTAGACATATTCAGCTGCTCTGCCCAAGACATTCTACATTTGTAATCCCATTCTGCAACACTGGCAGACAGAGCTGTATGACAGATGCCCTTGACAATGAAGGAAATAAAAATTGGCATGCATTCACAGCACAAAACCCCATCAGCCCTGCACCTACCAATGGCAAAGGAATCCAAGGCATCCAGTGACCCTCTGCTTGTCCCAAAGGAGTCCAGGGCATCAAGCCGTGAGTCTGTGTAGGGAAGCAGATCCAGGGAATCCAGCGAATCTAAGGTGGAGCTACCACTTCCTCCCGGTGGGGCCTCGAAAGCATCCAGGACAGAGGAGGAGGAGAGCTGCTTGGTGGGATCCATCACCAGGCCGAAGGAGGCAGGTGGCAGCGGGGTGGAGACAGGGATGCTGGCTGTCACAACTGGGGGCAGCAGCGGAGTTCCCCCCGGAAACACAGGGATCAGCTGGGGCATCTCCGTTGGCAGGTTGGGAGGAATGGTGCCCTGGACCAGAGACTTCAGGGAATCGGGATGGGTAGGATAAACAGCACATTAGGAATGGGGAGCAGAGAATGAGTGAACACAGAGAGCAACAGACTGCCACTCAAGTGTGTGCTGAAGCAAAAGGATACTCAGCAGCTCCATCTGCCTGCAGACTTCCCACAGACCTTCCACACTATCTACGTCACACACAGTCTGGGCCAAGGTCCCCGAGGAGCTGGTGGGCTACCTGAGCTCATCAGTCTGCAAGGCAGAGCCCTGCACTGAGCATCTAAACCAACTCAGGTTGAGAAGCAGTGCAGCCGAGTACATACAGCACCGAGGTCAGGGTAAAAACCATTACTTGTGGAACCTCTCATCAGAGCTTTTTGGCTCAAGAGACACCCTGCGCGAATACGACTGTATTGCTTCCAGACCCAATTTGGCTTGCATAACATCAGCCACACTGGCAACTAAAATCCTACATAAGTATGAATACAGATTGTCTCTACAGCTCCCAGACCTGTTCAAAGACCTTAAGCTGAGTGCAGCCTGCACGAAATACAAGGAGATTAGAGCATGCCCACTGTATAAAATACATCCATCATTCCTGCTTCAGTACACTCATTTCTACCCTCAAGCCTGCTTCAATTTCATGGACATCAGAGGCCAGGGGGAACACTCTCTTGGGTATTTTTTGAGGGGCAGCTCCATGAAGTTGCCCACAGCAAAGCAGGCATGGAGGCAGGCTCTTTAGATACTCACAAGCCAGTTGCAGAAATAATGGAAGGAATGAATGAGTTTTGCCAGAGGAAGAGCTAGGAGGAAAGAGTGACAGAAAGACACAGAGAGAGGCAGCACACATATCCACATGCTCCATGAACCTATTTGGAACAAGAAGCAGGGGACCCATGCAGCACCCACTCTTACTAGAGGGTATGGTGACCCTTCGGCAAGGGAGTCCAGGAGAGAGTCCAGTTCTTCCCCAATGATGTCCCCATCTGTGAAGTCCTCCACACTCTCAGGCACTGGCAGGGACACGCAGTCTGGAGATGGGAGCAAGCTGCCAGCAGGGAGCGAGGTAGGCAAGCCCTTTGCATCTGAGTCAGTGGGCAAAGGGGCCAGCCCCTTGCTCACAGGGATGGAGGTGGCCACAGGAGCTGGGAGGCACTGCAGGTCCATTGAGCAGTCTGTGATGAGGAAGAAACAGAGCCAGTCACCCAGGAGAGCCTCTTGCAGGGAGCAAGCAGAGCACAGCCTGGCAAAAAACAATATTGTACAACTACATCAAATCACAAAACCCAACTATGCCGATTTTCTGAGAGGAGCGGCTCTAGTCTGAAGAGTTCTTGCCCTTTCATTCTTGTCCTTAGTCTCCAATAGCTCACTGATAGCTGGAATACGTTCTAAGGGTCAGTACCCAGACTGACTGTCAGTATTTGGCAGGCACGTACAGTAACCAGGAACAACACAAAGCCTGTGGCTGAGCAGTTACGGAATTCACTGTGGCCAGGACTAAAGGCCAGGGGCACATAACCCAATTTCTCTATAACCCATCACCTGGTGTTTTCTTTAATGTTCCTCACTAATGAATTTGGCAGAGATCACTGCCTCCTCTACTCCTTGAAGCTTTGATATCCCAGCTGAAAGCTTGCTTACTCGCACACTCTCTCCAAAACCTAAGCCATCCTAAATGGCAGAAGATAAAAAACACAAGGTCCTGCTGGGAGTCAGAGATCTGGTGCTCAGACCAGGTTGTGCTAACAATGTGTCCCCAAAAAACCCCATCAGACACACTCAGCTATCTTTACCCAAGTAAATTCCCTATTCTTGACTGACTCCTGATATCTGCAGGTAGGAGGTTGCTGCCCTCACTCCACCTCAGCAGCAAACATTCCCTTGACTACTTGTGTGAGCCAGGTTTGGGGCAGGAGAGAGGCAGTGATTTTCACTAAGGCTTCCTTGTCTCTCCAGTCCATTACTGAAATGTTAAGATGTTCCCATCATGCAGTACAAACCTCTGTTAAGTGAAGTTAAGGTTACAAGCACGTATTCTTCACCAAAGAGCATTTTATTCTCAAAAAAAAAAAAAGGTTAAAAAAAAAAAGTTCAAATGTTAGAAATTTGGAAAATGCAGCGTTACATTTGCAGTTCTCAAACCAAGCACCCAAACTACCTTAATTCTGCCCCTGTGCAGATGTCCTGTAATAAAAGAAAAGAAATAAGACAAAGATGCTACCTGGTCCAACCACACAGTAGTGGCTGCACTATAGCTACAATGGCCTAAGGCTATATGCAAGGCAAAGTTTGGAAGGAGAGACAATAGCTTTTATTAGAAAGACTGGTAAGAACGGGAAAGAAGCTAGACAAGGTTCCAAGACACAAATCTCAATCCAGTGAGAAATGCTGAATCCTGTCTGTACAAGCCCTGCTCACTCAGCCCCCATGAGAACTCAGCCACCCCTTTCTAATTGGGACTGGGCGAGTGAGCCATGTTGCTGTCCTTACACCATGCATTCACTGCCCGAGGACTGCACTGGTGCCCTTCTTAGAGAGCTCAGCAAATCAGCAATTCCTGCAAACCCCCAAGTCCTGAACAAAAATAACAGCAGAGATTACACACACAGACAGGCCTCCTTATCTCTAACCCCACCAGGAACACACCATCACATCCCGCAATCTTTCCTCTGGCATTTGTTTTGAATAGTCCACATGGACAGACCATGGCCAAGGTTGCTGTGCAAGACACTGGAGGCCGAGCTATGACAAAAGGCCAGGAAAGCAGGCAAAAGCAGCAAGGGACAGGCACAGGTCCCGCTCCACAACCCCATGCATGCAATGGAAGTGAAGCACATGTTGTACCTTATGGGATCAAGCACAGCTTTTCAGTGCTGCCTGGACACATTGCCCACAGGCAGCAGCTCAAAGGAAGGTTGTAAATGTCCTTAGCTTTGCAGCTGCCCCTCAGATCAGGCTTTGCTCCAACCCCATGCCGCCTTTGCAGTGACTTCTCCCAGCTCATCTCCCTTCGGCGCGGGCCCCCCCAGCTGCACTCAGGAGCCAGCCACCCAGCTTCCCTTGGTGCTGGCCTCATCGCTGCTAGCTCGGCCAGATTTCCCTCAGTACAAAGGGACAGCTTGTGCCTTTCTGTTTTTCAGATGTTTAAATCTGGAGTACTGTCAAGATCCCTCCAGGGGCCAACAAGAAGTTCAGGACACGCTGGAAGGGATGGGGACATGTGCACGGAGGAGCAAAAGGGTTCACAATGACAAGGCCCCTAAGAATCCATGAGTTCAGACCTTCTCTGAGGAATGAACAAGGCCCTGCAGTTCCACTCAGACTGGGAAGCAGAGGAAAGAGGCCCTCACACACTCAAAGACCCCCAAAACTCTGAAAAGCTGAACGCACAACCAAAAGGCAGAGAATGATACAGGACCCCCCACACCTCAGTGCACGTGAAGGGCGAGGAGAAGAGCAGAGACCAGCAGGTTCCACTACTTGCAAGGGGTAGAGATGAGACATCTGTTCCCCTCTCCCTGACCACTCAAGCCCTGTCATTCATCGAGCCACTTCCTCACATGCCCCCCTGTCCAATCTTTTCCCCTATCCCTCCTTTCCCATTCCTGCTTTCCTAAGGACACTCCATCTGCTCACCTCACTCACCAGTCACCATACCCACATCTCATGGACTCTCTTCTCAGAAAGCTCATTGTCCTGCTTTTGCTGGGACACGATTCTAAAATCATTTTTCTGTTCAGAGAAACTGTAGTTTTGAGAGACTCAGAGTCCAGTTCTGTGAGAACAAAAGAGATGAGGTGCGTTGTTTCTGTTTATACCCAGCTCTGGTATGCAGGTCTCCATAGTGACCAAGGTCAAGGGTAGTTTTGAGCCACACAGGTGCAGTGGGCCAGGAGGGGCGAAGCCCAGGGCAGATGACCCAAGCTGGCCAACCCAAGTATTCCATACCCTAAACGTCACCCTCATTATAAATGGAGAAGTTGTGAGGTTCCGGGGGGCTTCTACCATGGCTGCCTTCCTGGGAGGGTCCTGTCTGACTCTCCAGTTGTCCCACACCTGAGGCTGCTCCTCTGCTTGCTGAGATCGCCGCTGGAGCTGTGTGCTCCAAGTGCTGGCACTCAGCCCCCACTGCTAGAAGCACTCTGCTCGTGACTGCTACCTGAAGCTGAGTATAACTTTGTATCTTGTATCAGCACTGGGGGCAATATTAGATCATTACTATTACTCTATTAAATCTGTTTTCATTTCAAACCAAGGGTGTCTTTTGCTTTTCCTGATTCCCCCTCCCAGGTGGGGTAGGGTGATAGAGCAACTGTCTAGCCCATGACACTCATGCACCTCCTGCATTCACATAATGTTTGCTCCACCTTAAGAAAATAAAACAGCCTTCTTAGACGAGCAGATTACAGGCTCACACCTGACTCCCTCTGATTTCTGCCAGTGCCATGACACTAAGCTCCACATATTATTATTATAAGCACAATGAAGGTCTTGTTTACCCACCTTCCTGAACCAGGTCTCTCATACCATGCCCCCCACCTGGTAGCTTCTCTGGCCATACACCTGCCTGTCACAGAGGGGTAAGTAAAGTGCTTTTAAAAGCCCTGTTTCTAGCACCACTTTCCAAAACAGCAGTTGTTCCCTAGTGCATCAGGTGGCCAAAGGCCATGCTGAGCCTGATCTCAGCTATGAACTGTGCAGGGCAGGGCTGATTTCATTAGATGACTTCAAGCAAAGCATAGCAGATGGGGCTTCAGGAGTTTGCATATTAAAAGCAAAACAACTACAATAACAAAAAAAAAACCTTGTTAAAAAAGCTTTGAAACTGAAACTCTCAAAGTACCCAGCACTCACAGTCCTCCTGGTGACACACGAGTCTCAGGGCAATGGGATAACATGTAATTTCAGTGCTTTTGAAAAGACTTCCTAGCAGTAAAGGTGGCCTGCTGCTCTTACACCAAACCCTGATTAGACAAAGAGCTTACTGGATGCAATCATTCTTTACAGTAGGAGTCCAGTTCATTTTAGCACAGCAAGATAATGTGAAAAACTCTCCTTAATTCACAGAACTGGGTATCATGATTGCCCATAGCAGTCAGTTACTGAACTGGCATTCAGAAGAAAACTAACACATTTTCCAAAAGAGACACCAAACCATCCTAATAATAAAATCAGTTTCTTTCTACCAAAAAAGCAATTGCTACTTGCAGTGATAAGTCTTCACACTCATCTTCACACACACAGAGGTACCTTTCAAAGGAACAAAGACTGATGTGCTCAGAGGCACAAGTTCAATGCTCCAACACACAACAAAGGGCAAAGCACGTAGCAAGCCTTTCTACAGGGGCAGAGTTAAGGTCTCTTGTTTCCTGGCATGAGAAAAGCAGCACCATAGCGCTCCTTCTGCTGCTCCTGGGTACCTAACCTCGAACACAGCTCTCCCTGGGTCCCTCCCAACTCCCTTTGTTTTAATTTCCTTCACCTCAATGTCTTGGAGGACCAGATGTGCTCAGAGCACAAACAACCGCCTACAACCTTAACTTCACTTTATCTGGACTGTTTTGGCTGGGAGCAGAGTTTTAGAAGCTTTGCCAAGCACAGCATTAGGAAAGCACAACTGAAGAGAGCTCTGTATCTCAGCACACACTTTTAATTCCCAGATGTGTTGCTCACTGGGCCTGGACAAAAAGCTTTTCTGCAGCAAAAACACTCCTGCTTCCCACCACCTTATTCTCCTCCTAGTTACCAAAGCCAGGAGTGTGCAGAAGAGACACAAATGAAGATGATGAACCTCTCAGGCCTGCCAATCTGCTCAGATACCTTACCAAAGTCACAAAAATCAGAGAAGAGGAATGTCTTTACCTGTTTCGATGTCATCTATCGAACCAAATCCATTGGAAGTAGTCTGCAAAGAGGGTATAGGAAAGGGTAGAGAAAATACCATCAGAAATTAATCTCTAAAAAGATACAACTTCGCAGATGAGGCCCTTTACTACTCCTAAATGTATCTGGCCCTTTCTTTTCCTTTTTGGCCTCTTTCAGTGCAAGAGCAGTAAAACCAATGAACTTTAAGACGCCATTAATCCAAAGAGCCTATTCATTTTTACCTCCAGCAGTGGACAAACCCTGCCGCTGCAAAGAAGTACCAGCCCTGTATAATATGCAATCATGTGAGCAAATCTGTACATAGAATAGGGTTTTTCATGTGTGGATGAGAACGCTGTGTCCCAAGTCCCAGGCCACATCAATCGGTCACCCCCATGAAGTGGGAGATCTGATTAGCCTGATCTTACACAACGTTCCTTTTCTTAGTTCTCATGTTTTGCAATCTAACAACCACAAACTTCTACGGCAAACTCAAAACAGGAAAAGATTTATGCCAAGACAACTGCTGACTTGTAGCTCCAGGCAAGGAATAAAATGAGCCCGTATTTTACAGAAACATGAACAGAGGTAAGTATGTGTGCCTTCAGCTTAAACTTAAAAAGGCACAAGTAAAGCATTACTTTTGAGATACTGCATCTACTGCAACAGTTTTACCAATTTCTGGTTTTTGTACTATTTTCATTTCTTGCAAAGGGAGAGATTTTCCAATGAAAAACTAGACATAACTATTAAAGAAAGTTGACTGGCTGACCTAGAAAGATGTGAAGGCAAGTCACAGTGGGAGGTAAATTAATTCTTTAGTATCATATCTTGTTGTACAACATGTCAATTGTTACTGTTTCACAGTTTGCTTTAAGGAGTAGTGTGAAGTACCAAATAGCCTGTAACACCAGCAAGTATTTGGGGGTTTTTTTGGCCAGTGGTGGAACAAGGAAATCAGCAATTTCTTATATTTTAGCTTAGTATTGGTACAGTGCCCCGCCCAAACTGGATCTCCCAGGTGACAGGACACTACCAAGAATGCATAAACTGTGTATGTACCTTGCTCAGTATATTGCATGATTTTATTTCATATGTTTCTTCAGCAGTTGCACCTTCTGATTTTTCCTTAGTGCTACCCTAACTATGTAAAAACTTGAAAACTGGAACTTATTTAAAATGCAAGAGAAAGCAAACATTCACAATAAATAAGAAAAATAACCACCTTCAGTGATCTAATTACTGACATCAAAAATGTTGTCACTAGAAATATTTTCAAAGAAATTAATTTCCTTGGCAATATTTTTTAAAAGTAGAAAACACTAATTAATACATTTAAATTCTAAAAGACAACTACAAATTTGTATGTAAGCAAAACTGCAAAGCATTCTAGTAGCATAGTCCATGAACAGTAAGAACCACAGGCAGCAAACTGTACCTGGTTTGACAAATTGATTGACGTGCCATTACTGAGTAGTGAGAATGTTTCCAATTCCTGCTGCAAGGAAGAGAGAGGTCTTAGAACAGAGACAGCTCATGAATGCTTGTTTCCTTTCAGGCACTGCCCATAAAACAAAAACCATACCAAAAGGCATACCACTATGACACAAGAGTACAGTTTTCTGAAAGGGACATGTATTTGTTCTGGACACTTCAGTGCAAAATACCCAACGTCCAACACACAGTCAGGAAACAAAAAACTTCCCTGAGAAACAGAAGTTTTGTCTTTTCATTAAGAAATTACTACTTCAGGAAGGCATTGCAGCATTGGAATGAAAGCTGGAAGTCAACACAAGAGATAGCAAGGCGTTCTCAAAATACCAATCACTAAATTTCAAATAATAAAAAGCATTTTGGAGTTTTTAATTTTTATTTTTCTAACATACAGGTGGTTTAAGCCCACCACAACTGAGTAATGCGACAGCAGCAAAAATGTGGCAAGGCCACCACAGTGAGCAGCTACAAACAATATTTCTGTGTAAAACTTCCCTTTCTTCAAGACAGAATCATTTCAGAGGGTTGAGAGCTGCTACGATGTCGAGGGTTTTGGGGGGACAGGCCAATCACACATGTGAGGCTGGCCAGGGAGAGGAATAAGATGCTACTGCCAAATTTACTCCAAAAGCGCTCCGCAGACTGGATGCCCACCAATCACTTCACCACATTACTGCCCAGGTGCCCCCCTGGAGCTGGAACATATGGGCTGCTTAACACACTACTGCGCACTGGGCTGAGGGCGCAAACGTCAGCCTGTTCCCTACTCCTGAAAATGCATCCTGGGATTTTATGTGACCAGCTTTGGCAGCTTTAGCCAAGAGTGCTACCAGTGGTCTAATGCCCTCTAGCTCCATCCCAGGGTGTATTTAAGTACCAACATGACTCCAGTTCCAGCAGCAATTTCTTGTAGGGCCAGTTACGGATTCAAGACACCGGGGTCAATTTACTGGTTCCACAACTTGCTTTTTGCTGCCTTCTTTCCTAGCACCTGACCAGATGTGTACTTGCCATTTTCCCAAAGCACAAGCCTTTCCCTGACCATGAAGAAAGTGTATGCCTAGGTATGGGGCAAAACCCCCTCATGACCCACTGCACTACAAAACCAGACATCCCACCTTTCTCCTCTTATAACAGGGAAAGGCCTGTGATGCAAAACCTCCTTTGGGATCAGGCCACATGTCCCTCTACTCCTGAAAACACAAGCTTCCAGTGCATTGGAAGCCTCTCCAGCAGCACCAGCCGAGCTCTGCGCAGCTTAGCTGGGGACACAGGAAACATCCTGGCAGTAGACACAGAGCAGCAGTGGGGTTAGAAATGGATCAAGACAAAGCGAGTCAAAGGGTCAGACAAAAAGGTTGGCCAGTGGCCTGTTAGAGGGATCATGGAGTACTGTATATGTGTCTAAAGATGCAGAGCAGCACCTACCACTTCCGCAAAAGTAAATCTGAAAGAGCCAAAGAATAGCCTCTAAGAAAAAAAAAGTCATACCTGAGGTCTTTTGTATGCTTTGCGAATCCTCAGTCCCAGCTTCTGAGCAAGCTCCTGTCCCAGCTGTGTGACACTTTCATCCTGGGGACAAAAACCATTGGCATGACACTTTCAGTTTTGCCTTCGAGGCACACACAATGAAAGAAACAGGAATGAAGTTATCCACACTGGGCTGTGCCAAGAAGCCTCACTTGTAGACAGCAGCAGGTGGACAGTTGCCAGAGCAGCCATAGAAAAGTCCTTGCAGACCCAAGTGCTCTTGTAATTCAGTTTTGCTGAGATACTGAGATTGCACCAGGATCTCTACTCATGCTCTTCCGATGCTGCAGATAATCAGTACCAAGTGTCTGCTTCCAAGAAAGCACCCGCTCTCCGAAAGCAGGGTTCATGAGTCCTGCTGGCAAGATGGCTGAAGGAGCTGCCAAGGCCGGCTGCTAACATGCCCTGTGCTGGGGGCTGATACAGCTTCCACAAGGTCCCCATGTCTGGGAAGAAGGAGACTGCATGTCTTCCTGCATGCACAGCCTGTATACTTTCCCTCTCTGCCAGCCACAGAGCTAATAATCAGTTTTAATATGCAGACAGTATTCACTAGCCCGTTTTGCTTGTTTGTTTGTTTTTAAAGTTGAAACCAAGTCTTAGTTTCCAATTTACTGGCTACAAGGCATTTTCACTGTCTCCAGCTTTGGTTAAACAGCCTCAGCTTAGTTGAGCAGATCCTTCTGCTTTCCCTGCTGCGTGCCATTGACCATCCTCCCTGCTCACTGCCTCGGTTCACTCACACACCATTGTGAGCTTTAGACAAAGTTCTGGGCCACACTTCATTCCCCTGCTCCATCCTCTCCAGTTCTGCCTGGACTAACAACCTGCTGCAACCTTCTTCACTTATTTAACACCAGCAACTCTTTCCTTCTGCTTTCCTCTCTCTGTTTGCAAAAAATATTGGAGTACTGTAACAGTTTCTTCAAAGAAGAAAAACATATGTGCCCAACCTACTGTGATATCCCTCCTTAATGTCCAAGCATCTCCTGCCTCATCTCCAACCTCGAAGCTTGCTCTCTACTTGTCATGCTGGTCTTTTCAACCTTCTTATCACTGCAGGTTCACCCTTTCCCTTTCAACCCCTCTGTTTCTTCCAGTCCAGAGTATCAGTAACTTTTCCTTTCAATTTGGAGTGTCACTTTTTGACTGTACTTGCTTCCTAACACCCTCAACGTTGTTCTTGTCACCATCTCTGAAATCAATGAAGACAAAATCTGTTCCGTCCATCTCCTCTTCTCTCTCCATCTTATGTCCCTTCAGGATGTACCTTCTCCTGAAACTGTCCCCACACCCTCCAGAGACCTCTTCCTGGTCACTGCTCCTTCCCCACTCTCTTCTACCTCTCAGATCTTTCCAACACCAATCATGTTTTCATTGCTCTGTTTGCCTCTGGTGATTCTGCCTTTCCAAACAGTCTTTCAGGTGTCTTCTGAAGTCTGCCATCTTCTTGTTCCCTGTGAAAAACTCACCAGAAAGACCTCTGATGTAATTTCTTTTCATTGATCTCATATACATACCTACCAGGTTTACCCTATCCAACTCCACATGCTGACGTAACTCCAGGATGTGTTCTCAGATTCTTGGACAAGATCAAGAATGTATTTCTCTCTAGAATGCCTCCACTTTCCTTCCCAGCAACACATAGTTAATTACTGTTCTTTCTGTCAGTGGGTCTGAGGTTTCGGGGTGGGGGGGTTATTTGCTCTTTGTCATGCTCAAGATCTTGCTTTAGCTTTCCCTTCCCTCAGCCAAATGTCACACTCAGGCACTTACCACCTCCCGCCTAAATGAGGGGATGCTCAACAAGGGCATGCAATATGCTCTACTCCACCATCCTAAAAAAACCCCATGCCACACCAAAAAAAACGTACCACAAGAGGACTATCAATCTCACCTTGCTGAGAACCTCTGCAAACTTTCAGCACTGAGTATCTGCACCAAGAAACAAAATTAACTCTGCTAGACAGTGAGTCAACTGAGTGGCAGATCATCTGAAGTTTTAATAAATGCTCTGCTTTGAACACAACAAAGTTTGCAGCTGCAACAGCAATGCAAGCTGAAAGTACCCTTGTGCTCCTGAGACTTAGCAGCTGGTATAATGGAAACACAAGTGAGATGATTGATAGCATGACTTGTCTCTGATGAAGAGTTGGCTTATGATTTCTGTTAATCAGGTAATGAGGCAATGGAGTATGTTAATTTACAAGACTGAATCATTTAGAATAGCGAATGCAAATCACTCTATATGGAGTTTGTAAGGCTGAACTTTCCTGCCACAGAGAAGTTTGTTAAAGTCTCTGTAGATGATGATGATTGTAATGATAATGATGAGAAATATGTACATGTAAGTATATGGTTAAAAAATAAATTCCATTAAGTGGCTCAACTGCAATGTGAAATATAGCCAGATGTGGCTTTACATGAACACATATATTACATCGGGTATTTTATAAAAGGGTTTATTTAAAAGACAGTCTAGGGAACTCCCCTAACATGATACTTTTAATGTTTTGGTGGCCCTGTTCTGCCAAGTCAAATAAACTAGAATTTACAACTTACACAAAAGGAATAACCAACCGCTAACAAGGCTTTCAAAGATTGCTTCTGTAACACTAATCATAAAGGCAAGTTAACTTCTGCTGAAGTAGATGTGTTTTTCTTGTAATAGCATTAGTGTGAGGGATCAGAACCACATTTAGCAAAGACAACCAGTGCTCACTAGAATCTATCTAATCACAGTCTGGTTTCCTGTTCAATATTTGGCCTAAAAGGACACTCAGCAAAAGCATTGTCAGGAAAACATCTAGGGCCTAGTATATGCAGATAGTCCCCTCTGAATGCAAAAATTTACACACCTGTGAACATAAAAATAACTATGACATGTGATGTCAAGGACACCTTTGCATGTCTGACATGAAATAAAAAGCTCTATCAGCTCGCCTTAGCAATCAGTAAGTAAAACTCGAGACACATCTAAACCAGGAAAAGTACACATTCTCCTTCCAGTGCTCCAGTTTCCATTTGTCCCATGCTCCTAGTTACTCCCATTAGACATAAAACTAGCTAATTAAAACAATCTTATGGCCTTAGTTTGCATTTTGTTAGGCTTAGTGTCTATGGCTGGCACTGTCTGTTGAGGGTGCCTTGGACTGAAGAAACATGTGAGGTCAAACATAACCTTCAAGTCAGAGAGACAGAATGCCTGTCATAAGCATGTCCCCAGGAACAGCCAAGCTTCCTCTTCCACTACCCTCTGGCCTCACACTAAGCATGTTACAAAGGAGGAAGGTGGTGAACCACAGAAATCAAGATGAGTTATGTGTCAAAACTTACATGTGGGAGGGACAGCAAACATCGGCTATTGCACTCATATGCTTCTTTGTGTCTTCCAAGTTCATTTAAGGAGCGGGCTTTCCGGAAAAGCGCTCGGATGTTCTCTTTGTCAAGACTTAAAGCCTTCTCACTGTCTTCCAGTGCCTTCTCATACAATCCCTGCATGGAAGAAGAGACCACCTCAAGTCAACGGAGGCACACCAGACTAACCCTTCCTTCTGTTCGAATGCAAATGTCTTCTCTCTCAGCAGAAAACAGGAATATAAAAGGCAATTCAAAATACATATATTACCTCATACACAGACCAGAGTACAGACACACAAAACCTACAGTAATAAAACATTTTGTTAAGTCTTGCAAAACTCAAATCACTTCAAAGTCAGTGAATGCCAGAAGTAAGGTTGCCTGAGCAACCTTATCTTGTGTCCCACTCTGCTTTGGGCACGTGACATTTGACAGTCTTTAATCATGTGACTGATTGCTAATTCTTTTCATGGAACTCAGCCTCAATACAAACAGGATGGGCCTGCTCTGGGGTTGTGCCATAAAGGAAAGCTGTCAGATTTCTTAGGAAAATGGAAGCACACAGCCTTCTAGAGCCTGAGTATTGCAGAATCCTTTTTCAGGTGTGCGCTGAAAGTTCCATCAAGACCCAAAGCCTTCTCACTGTCTTCCAGTGCCACACTTGAGAAGACAGGAGCCTCCAGATCAATACTCAGACAGTATTCCAAAGAAATACTCAGTCAGTACTGGAAGGCACTGGCTCTTTCCAATCTCCAATTGTATCAAATCCTCATCAGCGTGGACCAGAATTGCATTCTCAGTACCTTAGGCCTGGACCCCTCTCCTTCACATCCTTCCTCTGGTCTCGCAAGACACAGTGTGATACTGGGGAAATATCAGAGTTTTCTGTATGTCATCGTCTCCTCCAGTGATGGAGAAAGGAGTAGACAAAATTAATTGAAACCCCTGTTGGCAGCTTTTCCAATTGCATGGCACTGCAACCATGATGTCCTCCCTGGCCCCTGAGGATGACTTGGGAAGGCGCTCACCATGGCAAAGTAGCAGGCAGCTCGGTTGACATGCAGCTTGCACAGGAGTTCCTTTGGGATGGTGACTTCATCAGAGGCTGCGTAATCTGCCACGTTCAGCCCTTCTACATACTGTACCAACGAAAGCTTGAAATCCTTCTCTCGAAACAAATCATTGCCCTCTGCATACAGGTTTCTCACCAGCTTCTGCAAAAAGGCCTGGGCAGCAGGGAGAGAGTAAATAGACTGAAGTGGATATTCAGAGACAGGAGAGGTTCCCCTATTTCCCATTCCTTTCCATTTGTTTTAGAAAGCTTCCTGCCCACTAATATTCTCCTGCCTCCCCACTGTTCTGTAAAACATCATTTTTTTTGGTAGAGGAGAATAATCCAGTCAAACCTCCTTCCTTCTTGAATACTCAAGTGTCTTCTCCTTTTCCTGAAAGTTGTCGTTGTCAGAAGCTTAAAGCTTTAAGTTACAAATTGTGACAGACCATCCCACACTCTCCACTTTTGGTATGTAAACTAATGGCTGTGCAACAGAACAGATCTTGCTAATCAAAGAGTTCCCAACTTCTGGAAACAAATTCTTCATTACCTCATAATCTTCTTGGCTTAGGGGTAATGTGGACCTGAAAAAAAGAGAAAATTCTCATGAAACAGGCATGCATAGAAACACAGGCTCCTGTCTGATGAAGAAACCATTTTTCTGGTCCTATGTTGATCTCAGCAAGTTGCTGAACACTTTATCACCTTAAAGGCAGCTAGGGCAAAGAGAACACAATTGGGGAGCACAGTGCTCAGTGATGGCCTCAGTGGTATCAAGAGATGGCCAGGTCCCCAAGGGATTTGAAACTAGAGGAATCTTATTCTCAGCTATTTCCTGCACATACATGACTCTGTAATGTGCCTTCAGCCAGACACCTAAAAAAAAAAAATCTTTGAGAAAGTCCCATGAGAAATTGTCACGGAGAATACAAATGCACTAATGAGAGGCACCAGACTGGCACTCCAAGACCTCCTCAAAACCTCTGTGTGGTCTAAGACATACAGTGATAAACACAACCACTTTCTTCTGCATTAATGTAGCCAAATGCCTTTAGGCCTACACCACAAGAGCAAAGGGGAAAATGCAGTTTGGGAGGTCATATAACTCCAACTGTCTTAGCCAAGGCTGCCAGGCTGTGCCATAAAACTGGCAGTGCTTGTGTGGATAACACCTACCCCACAACAGCACTGAGACTTAGATGAAAGGTTCCGTTCTTCAAATCAGACCACCCGGGTCATCCAGGTTTGGTCCACACGTATTTAATTTTTCTCTTCAAGGAGAAAACAATAGGCTCTAGAAAAATCCTTAGCACCTTTCATGGCCCTCCTGATCTTTGAAATACAACATCATATACATGATCTTATTGGTCAGAGAATACATATTTTAGATTTAATCTAATCTAATAATCATCTGCTCCTTAAAATTAACTACAGGAAATGTCTTGGCTTACTAAGAAACATTAATGCTGCTTATAAAATTGGACTATCCCTCTTTCATATCAAACCAAGACAACAAATGACATTGCCCGTGGTTTAGGGTTTAAGATATGCTCCAGAAGAATGAACAATGCCCCATATTTCTAAATTATTTTATTTCTAATAAATAAACCTCACAATTGCCTCTCTGAAACTGGGTTATCAGCCCCATTTAGTCTCAGTCTGGGGTAAAAATATTGTTGCCATGCCACAGAATATAAATAGTTAACATGGAAGATCTGGCTTTTTTTCCTATTGTAGATGTACAGATTTCAGATGTAACAACTGTAAAACTCTAAGCAGACCTTAAAAAACCCCAAAACAATCTTGTTGCTTCCTTACTCACCATGGAACCTGGACCTAAGCCTGAGGCCTTTGCTAACTTGAACACTGGAGGAAAAAATCACTGCTGGACTTTATAAGGAAGCACTTGGACTTGCAGCTACCACATGAGCAACCACCTCAAGCTTTAGAAGGCCAAATTGTATCCACAGAAGAGTGATCTGAGGCACCTACTAGGTTGGAAACTGTACAAGAGCCCAGATCATCTATTGCTGCTGTAAGTACTATATGGGACACCTGGCAAGTCATTTACCCCACTTGCCCCACCTACAAAATGGAAAAACTATCTCCCTTCCTAAGAAGGATGGGATAAACTTGTTGAGAGAGCACTTTGAGATCTTCACACTGAAGATAACATATAAGGTCCGAGTACTATTTACATTATTCTGACTACAAAGATCATGCTGGAACTGCAGTGGAGGGCAAAACCCAATAAAATTAAAATTATATAATTTTGAGTTTAGAGAGATGGCAGGACAAGAAGCACTCTGAAGAACCACAGTGAAAATCCTTGGGACTAACACCTCTTTCCCACACAGCAGTCCCAAAGCGGTGAATAGGAAGAACTCAGTTCCTGCAATCCTTGCTACGCAAACAACTGCCTCCAAAGCCACAGGAAACCAATGAGGTTGTCCACTTACTGAATGAACTGAAGTCCTTTCTCTATTTCTTGTTTCCTTTTCTGTCTCTCCATTAGAGTCGCTGCAGAGGAAGAATAAAAACAAACCAAAATGAGTCATTATACATCTTGCTGGCAATTAAGCAGCACAATATTTCACATGTGCCTGAATTCATTATTAACAAAACATTCCAGACCAGATGCCCTGAACACCCAAGTCCATGATTTACCCACACAGCAGATGCAGGATGGCAAGCAGCTCACTACCAAGTATCTGCTTTTTCTCACATGCCACTGCCAGAATACATGGGCAAAGCAGAACTACTTCAATTTAGCTCTCTGCTAAGACTGCCAGCAACTAAAGCAATGGGAACCAACTGTAATCATGACTGCCTTCTAAGAAAGAGAAAAAAAAAATCAACATTCCCCCTGCACTAGCAGTCATTTCAGAAATTTGTGCTGGGACCATCCTGTGATAAGCAATTCTGACCACTGTTTATCTGGAACAGATTTAAACTAGTTTACCACACGGCATACAAAACAAGTTAACCTATGTAAGGTGTCAGGAGGCATATCACAGAGAGACGCAAAGGAAGGATATCAAATTGCTTGCCATGCTCCACGTAAAAGAACAGTGATGAATCTAAGCAATGGGAATTTTGTGCAGAAAATCAGCAGGCAGGAACAGTGGAGACTTGGGAACACTCCTTCAAAGAGGGGACAAGGCCCCTGCAGTGTTTTAAACTGGGGTGGGCAGCACCTGAGGAAGATTCCAGAGAGTTATCCCCACCTACTCAGGGACACAAATGGGCACAGTAACTTGTCTAGGTTTGAACAAATCCAGTCCAGGTCAATGCGAGTGCAGACAAGTAAGGAGTACAATGGAGACATTTTGAAGTAATGTCCCTTTTCTCAACTAAATGTGTTTGAACCACACCATTAGATACATGAGCTTCATCCCCTGTGTTTTGGGAACAAATTTTGGAATGAGTCCTCCCTGACCTCTTCCCAAGGTACAAAGGTCTGCCACACAAGAAAAGAATAAAGGAGGGAAGAACGGATGGCACTTTGTGGCAAAACAGAGTTGCTGGCAAAAGCAAATTTCCCAGCCTTGTCATCAACCAACTGTGAATCCAAACAATGCTCAGCATTTCAGGAATAGTAACCTGGGGACAAAGGCAACAAGTACAGAAACACTGAGATGAGATGAAGCAGAAAATACTGTGCCCTCCCAGCCTGGGATCACCTCTGAAGAGACCACGACAAAAAACAAAAGTCATTTCTCTAACTCTACACAACAGCTTGGAGAGCATTACCACCTGGCTCCATTTTACATTAAGACCATCTGTCCTGGTTTTGCTGGGACACAATTCTTAAACAATTTTTCTGTTCAGAGAAACTGTAGTTTTGAGAAACCACAGAGTCCAGTTCCATGAGAACAAAAGAGGTAAGATGCTCTAGTATGCAGGTTTCTGTAGAGATCAAGGTCGAGGGTATGAGACATCTGTTCCCCTCTCCCTGACCACTCAAGCCCTGCCATTCCTCGAGCCACTTCCTCACATGCCCCCCTGTCCAATCTTTTCCCCTATCCCTCCTTTCCCATTCCTGCTTTCCTAAGGACACTCCATCTGCTCACCTCACTCATCAGGCCACCATACCCACATCTCATGGACTCTCTTCCCAGAAAGCTCATTGTCCTGCTTTTGCTGGGACACGATTCTAAAATCATTTTTCTGTTCAGAGAAACTGTAGTTTTGAGACACTCAGAGTCCAGTTCTGTGAGAACAAAAGAGATGAGGTGCGTTGTTTCTGTTTATACCCAGCTCTGGTATGCAGGTCTCCATAGTGACCAAGGTCAAGGGTAGTTTTGAGCCACACAGGTGCAGTGGGCCAGGAGGGGCGAAGCCCAGGGCAGATGACCCAAGCTGGCCAACCCAAGTATTCCATACCCTAAACGTCACCCTCATTATAAATGGAGAAGTTGTGAGGTTCCGGGGGGCTTCTACCATGGCTGCCTTCCTGGGAGGGTCCTGTCTGACTCTCCAGTTGTCCCACACCTGAGGCTGCTCCTCTGCTTGCTGAGATCGCCGCTGGAGCTGTGTGCTCCAAGTGCTGGCACTCAGCCCCCACTGCTAGAAGCACTCTGCTCGTGACTGCTACCTGAAGCTGAGTATAACTTTGTATCTTGTATCAGCACTGGGGGCAATATTAGATCATTACTATTACTCTATTAAATCTGTTTTCATTTCAAACCAAGGGTGTCTTTTGCTCTTCCTGATTCCCCCTCCGAGGTGGGGTTGGCTGACAGAGCAACTGTCTAGCCCATGACACCCCCCCTACCATTCTAAGGTACCTTACGGTATCTTATGGTTCAGTCTGGCACGGGGTGAAGGGACCTTTAAGGTATGTGAAAATCAAACCAGACAAGTCAGCAAGCCCTTATTGATTGTGCTCTGCACCACACAAAATGTAGAAGAATTAATACCTGCTGTTTACCAAAAAGGAGAGTTGGGGGAAGGGGAAAAGGCAGGAGTGAGAGAAAGACCAGAAAGAAGTGATAGCAAAAGGAAGCAAGAGCTTGAAAGTGACACTTTGCAGTTTGTAAGTCATCAGACAAATTTAATTTGAGAGCAATCTGGTCCAAGCAGCAGGTAGAAGATTTTAAGCAGCTGCATTTGGAACGGGATGGGCAGAGCAGCAAGAAAGGGAAAGCCAACAGACAAGGTGAGTGATGATCAGCATCTCTACAAAGACTTTTAACGGAAGCAATGAAGAAGAGCAGTGAGACTTTAGTACAACACCAACTGAAGGCCTGGAATGATTTATAAATAACCTGGATAATGAGCAATCAGGAAGAAAGAAGGAAATTTAACAGGAAGACAGTGAGGTTAATATGATTGCTAACGCTATAGGCAGACAGGCTTGAGGGATAGAAAAAGAGACAGAGTCCACTTATTCTATATTTCTCCTTGCATGAAGAAGAAGTAAGAGAGAACAGTCAAGGTGGAGAGGAGCAGTAGGAACCATTTCCACACAGACAGCAGTGAAAGCCACCAAAGAGGACAGAGCAGCCCCAGAGAGCTCTAGGGTAGAACTGAGAGGGCCACCAGGGACTAGGGTGGGGAAAGAGCCACCATGGGAAATGACAAGAGAAAGTGGGGGGAGGAATTAAAAGGCCAAGGGGGCCCTCACAGAAGCTGATGGGAACAGGGTGGAAGGAGGAACTTCTAGCTGTCTGGGCTCCGAGTGCACTAACAGGCTTTAAATGCCCCAAACAGCCTCACCTCCGACCCACTCACGGACCCTCTGCCCATGGTTCAGGAGCTCCATTTAAACTCAGATCCAGGTTTACTGCTTCATCTGAACCATACTGAAGATACATCTGTCCTCAGTTGTATCTCCTGGACAAACCTTGGACCTACATTGTAGGCAGCTTGTCTCCAGTCCTGTCTCTAGCACCACCTCCTATTGCTGGGCTTGCTGGGTAGATCCTGGACCCAAATAACCACCTCATCTTCTCTGGGAGTGTTGATGGGCCCCTGCTATCAGCATCTTGTTCTGTCTGCCCTGTTCAGATATGGTGGGACTGTAATGAGGGCACTGTTGGTGGCTGTCATCACCTTTGGATCCTAGCTTGTCCTCCCTGGGGGAGCAGCCCTGCTCTTGCTGCTCCCTGACATGAGCCATGCTGGAGAGAACAAAAGTCAGGGAAGTGAAGCGGCAGCCCATGGATCTGATGAAAAGGGAGATTGTTGGCGACTGTGGGGAGAGCAGTTGAACACTGGCTGGTCATCACAAAGTCAATGGCTACACTCCAAAAATGCTGTGGCACACCTTCACAACTGTGTATACTCACAAAACAGATCATCACATTGAAAAGCTTCTGATACACACAGCCTACTTCAACCTCTGCTTCTGAGCTCAGCTCTTAAAACACTACTTAAAGGAGCAAAGAAGAGATCAGTACCTGTTCTCATGGCTACCCTGATCCTACTCCTAAAACATGCTACACAGCAGGATGTGGGCATGTGTTACAATGAGAATTGGTTACTGTTGCTTGCCCACAGAGAAGGGCATTCAAACATTTCTGACCAAAAGCTGGAGCAGAGCCAAAGGACTACAGGGAAAGGCTCCACAATGTCTCTTTCCTAGAGTTAATCCAACTCCTCTTGCATTCTGGAATTCCCCTTCTGTTTCTTCTCTCCTACCACCATTGTCACCACATCCAACATGCGTTATCTCCATCCTTGCTTCACGTGGATGGCTGACCAACCTACTGCATCTCTTGTCCCACAATACCCAGCTACAGTTTTGATCCTTGCTACAAACCCCACATTAAAAAAACCACCTCTGTGCCCTGCATGCTGTTTAATCTCTGCAGTACTACCCTCATCTTCCACAGTGACCATTCTCCAACCCAAGGTCCTCCACTGCTTTCTTTAGACATAAAGCACAAGCCTGACCTCCCCTCCAGACTTGCTCCCTGATATTGCCCCACATTCCTCTCTCCTTTCAAGGAGGTGACCAGCTTCCTCTGCTAAAACTCCAGGAACCTTCATGCTTATGTCACAGTTTTGCACGTAAGACTCATCTCCTCATGGAAACACCCTCAAACACACACCACATGCTGTTACCCTAACAACTTATTTCACATCTCTTGGGAACAACCACCTTTCTTTTTTTGATCTGACTCCACACCAGCACCCTCCACCACACGTGGCAGACCTCTGCCCCATGGTTGCTGGAGGCTCCCATTTGGACTCCTCCTTTTGCTCTTCACACATCCTCCAATGCCCCTTCAGGTCATATCGGTCTCCCCTCATCGTTCCAGCCTCTTCACCATGTCTTGTTCAATCCTGGGACCAAGCCGCACACCTGTTATGCCGGCAAACCCAAGACACAGCGAGGCACCTGCTCATGCAACACTTCAGTTCTGCTGCACACCATACCACAGTTGATGCATAATTCATTTTAAACACAGAGCCTACTTAGCTTTTGTTTTCTTGATCTTTTAAATATTTTTAGAAACACAGCAGAAAACATTTCAAGAGGCAGTGTGCCTAAGTGTCTTTTCCTTTCCCCCCCCCCCAAATCTGTCTGTCCAGACTTGTCTGCTCAAATCACCAGCTGAATTCAGATCCAGAGTATTTATATCCCCACCACAAAGCTCTTATCCTTTCAGTCCAGAGATGTTTACGCTCTCTGGTCCAGCATCTAGAGAGGACTTTATTCATAGTTTGTCAATGAATTACAAACTATTTGCCAGACACAAATAAAATACTGCAGAGAGTACAAAATGATTTTCTTGACTTCAGAAGGAAGCACGAATCAGTGAACAGGGTGACTCAATCACAAACTGGGAAGATTCACTCTACAGGACACTACAAGATGAAAGGACTTTGATTTACTTTATCAAGGAGTGGGTGCTATTTCCAACTCTGCCAGAACTGAATTTGGGCAAAGTTTTTCATACTGTATTTCTAGGGTGGCAATGAGTTCACACTTGACCGACTTTCAGGCTTTGAATGTAACATTTCAGCCAGAAATAAGCACACCAAGATGCAAGTGTCAGGTTGTGGAGACAGGAGCTCAGCCCCAGGCTGTGTGTGCTCTCCTCCAGGCAAAAGGCTTCAGGATGTACTAGTCTGCAACATGGGAGTCTTTCACCGGCTGCAGTTTGGCCCCCTCAGCGGTACAGCAGAACAAGTAACAGGAGTCATGTCAAACAGAGGACAAGCCACACACTCCCCTGGCTACTCTCTGCCATGCCCTACTCACTGGGTTTCAATGCTTCTCACAGCCAACAGCTGTTGGGGTCCCCACCACCACGCTGTGCCCACTGGGTCTGACAACTGTGTCCCTCCACATGCGAGCCACTCCAAGGTGCCTCCATGGCTGCTCTCATGCACCCTGGCACCCTGCTAGTCCTCCTCCTGCTCCATAGCAGTATCACGGGTGCCACCAGTTTCACCCAGCAAGACCTCCAGCAAATGCAAGGTGAGGCGGCAATGACCACCTCACCCCAGGTGAAAATAAAAGCATCAACCAGAAGTTTCCCAGGGAAGGGTATGGAGATAGTGGCCAAAGCCTCAAGAGACCACCCTGGTCCCATTGATACTAACCTATGAAGGAGTTAAACGATCTACCAAGGACAGAGAGACACAGTATGAAAGGGGCCTTACATAAGAATGTAGTCAAACCTGTAAATCTCATCACTGTGATGGTTATCTCCTGTAGAGGGTGACACATAACAATACCACCAAGGCCCAACTGTGATAGGTATCTCCAGGAGAGGGTCAACACATAACAATACCACTGTGATGGGCACAATCATGGAGGAATGATGTTAATTCAGAACCACCCAAATGTGAGGAATCTACAAGTAAAGTGACTGACTATGGAAGACACCAAGAGACACCTCTTCATTGACCACCAGAGACCACTGGAGACCACCAGAAGATCCCATGGAAGCCCCTCAGAGACTCAGGCCACACGTGTAATTAATATGCAAATATGTTCTTTAGTTCCAGGAAACAGAACGAGCATGTATAACTATTCCGGAGAAATCTAATGTATACATATGTAACAGAGCTGTATAAGCCTGGACCAAGACACCATACAGCATGCACTACAGAGATATGCCCCGTGCATCTGGTGCCCTAATAAAGCAATGCCTGCTTCTTAAGACACATTGGTGTTAGGGAGTGTTATTCCCAAATTTTGGTAACAGCATCAGCCAGTAGTTTCTCAGGGAAGGGGATGGAGATAGCAGCCAAAGTCTCAAGAGACCACCCTGGCCCCCACCACCCCATTTTCCGCTCCCTCC
>VZRW01001040.1:0-43095 GCA_013398125.1 Aegotheles bennettii | reverse complement strand
CTTTCCTCGTAGGAGAGATTCTCCAGACCACTGACCAACTTAATGGCTCTCCATTGGACCTGCTCCATGAGCTCCACATCTCTCTTGTACTGTGGAGCCCAGAACTGCACACAGTTCTCCAAATGTGGCCTCACCAGGGCTGAGTAGAGGGGCAGGATCACCTCCCTTGACCTGCTGGCAATGTTCTTTCTAACACACCGCAGGATGCCATTGGCATGGCTAGCTGGGTAACGTGTGCCATAAATCTGTGTGGGGCATCCAAAAGGAAGGAGAACCCACAAACCTGAGACAGAGTTTTGTATGCAGCGCACATGATGTTTTCAGCAACTCGGTGGTTCTAGAACTGTGCTGATAAGGGCACTACTGGGGATATCACTGAAAAGGAAAAGCAGTTGTCACTATTCTAGCTTATTTTCAAGAACAAGGAAAACGTGCAGTATGTATAATTAAAGGCCTGGGGTTTGGGGAGAGGAATGTTGCATTTTAATTGTCAGTGTTGCACAAAGAGTAATGTCTTAATGTGGCCTTAATCCATAGTTTTAGCTTCTAGTTATTTATGAAGTGTAGCAACTTAATCAAAACCCAAGTCTTGTCAGTGTTGTAGGAATCAACACCATGTGACTGGTTGGCTTTAGAGTATTTATCTCGTCTAGCTGCTGTAAGTGAGCTGTGGGGAAAACACTAATGACACTGAAAACTCAAACTAAGTATTGCAGGAACAAAAAACACAATAGTATTGAAATAAATAAGATTATTCATACAGATCATGTATTCTAGTTTGCTTTTTTATGTTGATAGTTTCTTTTATTTGACAGGCTCTTAGCATTTGGAAAAGCAGAAAAATGGCATCAGAAGACATCACTAAGCTTGCAGAATCACTTGCCAAAACCAAAGTGGGTGGTGGACAGCTGAGCTTCAAAGGCCAGAGTCTTAAACTCAATACAGCTGAAGATGGTAAGAGAAAATACCCCTGTGGTTGAGACGTGTCCCCTGAAATCTTGTGGTAAACCTGCTGCTAATCCTGCATGGCCAAGCTGTCACAATATTAGCTGTGATGGAAGTGTCTTGCAGCTACAGCTGCTACTGATAGATATATTTCCTTCCTTTCTTGTACCCTGCTTTAACCTGCTATAGCTGGCAGAATTGAGGTTTGGCTCTGGAGTGCAATTCTTGTTTTCTTGCTGTTCTCTGAGTGCTTTTGACAGTCACTGTTTGTTAGAAGTCAGCGCTTCTTTTAAAAAGAGTAAGCAGGTGCATGACAGCACTTGGAACAAGCAGGTGCTTCAAAGTCTTGCACGGAGGAATGGGCTGGTGTGTTAGTCTGCTGCAATGGTCCAGTTTCTTCCCAAGTTCTGATCAATTGTTGTTTTTATCTGGAATATCTGTCTTGCTGGTGTATGCGTTTTCCCAATTAAAAATGTCTTACAGTGACTGCTAATGTAGTAAATATCCAGACAGTAAGTATATATTCTTAGATCAGCATTTCTGCTACATCAAGAAAGAGTATGTACTTCAGAGAGGTTATTTGCTATAGTGCTTATACCTTTTTTACTGATTCCAAAGGTGATGCTTTTTATATGCCATTTTAGTAGTGCAAAGCCAATGAACTACAGCTTTGGAGCTTGGGAATGATAGCAAATGTCAGTAACAGGAAAGAGTCTGCAGCCTGCTCCTTCGTCTTGGATAGGATTACTTGGGAGTTAAATTGTTCCACCCTGACATATTTGCAAAACGGGCATCTAGTTTTGTCAGTGGGAACTTCTTCCTGTTGTTGTGGCACCAATACCCATCAACTTTTAGCTTAGTCCTTGCCTCTTGTAGGCACATGTACTCTAGCTCCTTGTTGAAGAGTCTGGGATGATCCTCCTGCTGAGTCATGAGGTTCAGACTGGACCCCCTTGCCTACTAAGCTCCTCAGAGTGGAGTCTAGGTGTGGGTGGATCCAGTCTTAATCCCCCGACTATAAAGAGGAGTTTGAAGCCTTGGTTCTGTCACAGAGTTGGTTTATTGCAGCTCGAATTGGGTACCTCTGAAGAGGGACCCCACCCATATTTTACCCGTGCCTTTTAAGGCCTCGCAATCTGACCATGCACTTGTTCACATGACATGCACAACTGCTCATCCAATTATCTTCCACGATGATTGCCTCTTCCCTTTCTGGTTGGTTCTGCCCCCTTCTATCTAAGGGTCTCTGTTCACCATCAGTCATTTTTTGTCAGGACAATTTCGTTTTGTTCTCCTCTAGTTACTTCTCATCAGGATAATTCTTCAACAGTCCAGTTTCTCAAACCTAAGTTTCAATTAATCCATCTTGCCATTGATAAAAATCATTCTGAGTAATTATCTAATTGTCTGCATTTTGTTTCAATATTATTCCAGGTGGTAGAGTAAAAGTTTAAGTTTCAATCACAGGAGTTCAGCTGAAGCTTAATTAAAACTTATCACTCAGTCAAGTTGCTGAAGTCAAGTGTTTTTCAGTTTGCCCAAATCTTAAACATTTATACAGTTAATTCTGACTTTCCTTTAATCAATCTGTTTATCTGGATATTCCTATAGTCAGTCCATTTCTACTTTCAGCAGTCCCCCCTTTTGTTTTATTTAGCATACCTGCTAATATTTCATTGAAAGTTCTTGAAATTTTTCAAGACGTCTTATTAACATTAATAACCGTGTGCTGACTGGTGGAGGGATCTTATGTAGGAGCAAGTGAGGAAACGTACTTTTGCAATTAGGAGGATGGAGATTAGAACTAGACATAAATGATGAAAAGGCTGGGTGGGGAATGGACAATGTTCTCTCTGGTGACCTGACATTTTAGCTCGGTTCTCCATTGCTGTTTCAGGATTCTTTTGGATAATGTTGTTCAGCTGTTTTTGCTGAGGGTAGAGTTGAGTAAGCATTGCTGCATCAGAATGTTATTGTGGTACCTAATATGATAGTTAGGAGGCCAACTAGACTATCTGCTTTTTCCAGCTGAAGAAGTAATCAGCCAAATCGAGGAATTTGATGGCCTGGAAGCGTTGCGCCTGGAAGGCAATACGGTGGGTGTGGAGGCAGCAAAGGTCATCGCCAAAGCCTTGGAGAAGAAATCGGAGCTCAAGGTGAGATCCTCAAGTGGGTGGGGGAGAAGGGAAAGAAGTAATGTAAAAATACTGGAGGCATATCTGCACTCTTCCTGCAGTAGCCTGCCTTGAGTTAGCCTCAGAGCTTGTTTGGTGGTTCTTCCAGTAGCAAGAACAACCATATATATATGGTAGACTTTGGAGTTTTGGGAACAGTGGAAACACTTTCTGCATTCCTAACTGCTCCTGTTCAAGAGGCTTCCAATCTTAAAGCTCACAAGCTGTGCAAAAGGAAGAGCCTCTTTGCAGGGGCAGCATCTGTAAACAAAGAACTGTGGCAACAGAACTTAATTTCTAATGGAAAAGCTGGGTCAATTTCTAATGGAAAAGCTGTGTCATATCTTCTGGAGAATAATTGGGTCTTCTGAAGAATGAGTCTTCAGAGAATGTCTGAATAGGGAAGAAAAAATAAAGAAAATGCACCAGGTTTTTCCATGTCCAAGCTATGTTTCCCTGCTGCTGTTCTAGCCTAATGTCAGGAGAATGCTGTACTGCTGGAGGCACTGTCCTTTGCAGGAGAGGAGTCTGAAACACTGATTCATGTTAATCACCCAAATTTGGCTTTTCAAGCAAGTCCAGATTGTTGAGCTCCACACCTCGGTAAAATCTGTGTACCTAATGTATCCTTCAGTTTCCTGCTGCTTTTTCCTCTGGTAATTTTTTCAGTATAAAAGAATTCCAGCTTGAATGCAAGCAAGTATTCTTGCAGGGTGTTATTTTTAATGTGTGTTTTGGTGGCTTTATGTCCTTGCAGGTGAAGTAGTTGCAAGGTTAGTTCTTGTAGCTCTTTAGTACAATCAAATGACAAGCCCAAGGGAAGGCAGACAGTATTAAGCTGTCCCCAGCGATGTAATGCAGATTGTTTATGTAAACTTCTGTACAACTCTGTTGTCCTAAATATTTTTAATGGTTTCTATCTGTATGTTTCTTATTTTAGAGGTGTCATTGGAGTGACATGTTCACAGGGAGACTAAGGTCTGAGATCCCTCCTGCTTTGGTAAGTAAAAACTAGAACTGAGACCTCTGACTAATATAACTTCTTTTCTCACCTGTCATGCATTTTGTGGGAGTATGCTTTTTAGCACAGAGCTGATCTTTCTCTGTGTTTCATACTAAGTGGCTCAGAATAGGTGAGCAATTCTTTTTTGCTCATTCTGTATGAGGTGAAGAAGAGCTGATAAAAGGCCAAATGCTATGCTAGCAAAGAAGTTTGTCACTAGGGAAAACTTCTTCACGATCCAATAGATAGAATTGGAACTAAACTTTCTAAATAAAAGCATATGCCATTTTTTCCAAGAGCTCCGTGCCACCTTGAGTCCTGTGAAGCAAGAACATAAACTCAACAGAATGAAAAAAAATACTTATTTTAGCAATGTAGGGGGGTAAACTCACTTTGAGAAATGTGTTTTTGACCTAAAGGGATAACTGCTTGGTGACTGCCTTACGGTTATCTTTAGCTTAATTTGCACAACTTCTCTGGTTTTAGCTGTAAAACTCTATTTCCCCATGCAGCTTTGCAGAATGTCTTCAAAGTGGAAATTTTTTGCAGCATCACAAGCTCACCTAGCCACTGCAGTGATGCTGTCGCTAAAAGTCAGTCCACTCCCTCCCTCCCACTGCCATCTGTTCCCTTGCAGATCTCTTTGGGGGATGCACTCATCACTGCTGGAGCCCACCTGGTGGAGCTGGACCTGAGTGACAATGCCTTTGGGCCAGACGGTGTGCGTGGCTTTGAGGCACTGCTGAAGAGCCCCGCATGCTACACCCTACAGGAACTCAAGCTCAATAACTGTGGCATGGGCATTGGTGGTGGGAAGGTAAGGGTTATCTCCTCACAGGGAATGAGATCAGAGCCAGGACTTGGCTTCAGACTGCTCTGTGCAGAGTCACAGAATGGTTGAAGTTGGAAGGGATCTTTGATCATGTAATTCAACTCCCCTGCTCAAGGCAACTGGACCAGGTTGCTCAGGGCTGTGTCTAGTCAGGTTTTTAGTATCTCAAAGGATGGAGACTTCACAGGATCTCTGGATAATCTATCCCAGTGTTTAACAACCCTGACAGTAAAAAGGGTTGTTTTTGTGTGTGTTTAAATGGAATTTTCTCTGCATTGGTTTGTGTGCATTTGTGTTTTGTCTCTGCCTTCTTTACAACATCATCTCCCTCTGCCCTCGCCTTGGTGTTCTCACTGTTCTTACATGTGGATAAGATCTCCCCCAGAGCCTTCTCTTCTCCAGCCTGAATAATCCCAGCTCACAGCACTCTCACAGTATGTAAAATTATCCAATTCCTTCATCGTCCTTGAGACCTTTTGCTGGAATCACCCCTGTATGTCCATGTGGGAGCCCAGAGCTGGGGACAGCACTCAGATGCATCTCACAGGGCTGAGAAGAGAAGGATTACTTCCCTTGACCTGCTGACAATGCTTTTCCCAAGACAGCCCAGTAGACTTCTTTGCTGCAAGCACATATTGCTAACTCATAGTCAGCTTCTCACTAGTACCCCCAGGTTCTTTTTTGCCAAGCTATTTTGCCTCTAGTTGACCCCCAGCTTATGCTGTTGCATAGGGTTATTCCTCCCCATTTGCAGGACTTTGCATTTCCCTTTAAACTTGGAGATTCTTGCTGGCCCATTTCTCCAGTCTCATGATCCCTTCCCTCTGTGTTTTCATGGATACATTTCTGGGATATGATAAGCTCATCTATTTTTCCAGGATAGGAAAACAGTTCTATCCTAAAAACTAGATTCCATGTCAGGAGAGGTAGTAGCCTTGGATTTGAGAGAACAGTATTACCATTCCTAGCACTGAAGGATGCCTGTTGGATGAAGTGGAAAATGAGGACTAACTCTAAGACTCTGTATGTCTGCCTGGTGTAGAATTAAATGTTCTTAATAAGGTCGATGTGTTTATTGTATACCCTACTGTAGAAGCAGGTGCATTTCAGCAGGGACTAAAGTATTTATTGAAAACTGGATATACACAGCACGTTTTTGTTCCTTCAGGTTGAGATGGTGAGACTGTAAACTGCTTGCTTTACCCCTAGATATTGGCAGCTGCTCTGAAAGAGTGTCACAGGAAATCAAGTGCCCAGGGCAAGCCTCTTGCTTTGAAAATATTTGTGGCTGGCAGAAATCGTCTGGAGAACGATGGTGCCACTGCGCTGGCTGAAGCCTTTGGGGTAAGTACCTATCCAGAGTTTCTTGACAGCAAATTGGAGCAAGGTGTGCTTAGGTGCTGGTGTTCCCTATAATGCATGCAGAGCTTGTCTCAGCTTGGAAGCAGTGGCTGGCTGTTGGTTCACTAAAGATGCAATGTTTGCTGCTGAAACTGGAGTCTTCAGCAAGTGCAATTAGAATTGATGACTAAATGCTTATGTGATGTAAGTTTCCAAACACATAACTAATGGCTGTGTAAAGGGGTTACTTGAGGGAGAAATAGTCATCTCCCGAATAGATTAATAGTAGTCCTATTCCTTCTCCCTCTGTGCTAATGGAGGTTGTCTCATACTGCAGTAGGTGTACTAGCTGACTTCTTGAATGCTTCTCTGCCTAGTTGTTCAATCATCTGGCAAAATCAACCTAGTGTTTTTGCTAGGATTATCCTGTGAAGGCTGTCAATGGTGCTCAGCTTTCTCTAGCTGTCAATGGCCAACTTGCACTTTTGTTGGAGGAAGAGAATTCACTGTGATGGGGGCCACCTACTTTCCTTTTCCTTCCTCCACTGCTGCTAAAAGCAACTTCTGAATTATAATGCTTATTTTAAGGTATGTTAGTAATGATATTGCAGGTTATAGGTTCTTCTTTTTGTAAAGAGCTGTCTAGATGTGATTTTTGACTAATTGGCAATCATGGCAAAAATAATTCTTAAATACTTGAAAGGCACATAAAGTGATTCATGAGGAATTCGGACTGAGTGGCACTACCAAAATGGGATTCATGAATCTGTTTTGTGACATGCTGTTTAGTCCATAAACAGTGTTCCTACTAATTTCCTTAGGGGTTTGCTTCTGCAGTCAGGGTGAAATATAGATCTTAATTAAAAATATATTGTATTCAGCGGTGTTGCTTGATCTGTTTCAGGGTTGTTGAACCACAGGTGAAGAACTCTTATTTTAAGGTATCCTAGAACAAACACACTG
Source organism: Aegotheles bennettii (assembly GCA_013398125.1). Classification (NCBI taxonomy): domain Eukaryota; kingdom Metazoa; phylum Chordata; class Aves; order Caprimulgiformes; family Aegothelidae; genus Aegotheles; species Aegotheles bennettii. The sequence continues at coordinate 35,837 of VZRW01001040.1, read as the reverse complement.
GCAGAAAGCTACCTGTGACTCTTAAAATTAGGGGTTTTATATTAATCTGATACTTGCCATAGGTCTGCAATTTCACTTAGATTTGTGATAAAATTGCTGGTGAATAGTTCTATTTAGAAGAGCTAAGGGGTCTCAGAATTGGAAGAAAACAAGTCTAAGCAAATCCTAAAGAGTGGGCACTATACTTTTGAGTTGAAGTGTGTCTCCTAACAGCTTTTTTTTCATCTGCATCCTTTCCCAGATCATTGGAACTCTAGAAGAGGTCCACATGCCACAGAATGGAATTAACCATCCTGGCATCACGGCACTAGCCCAGGCCTTTGCTATCAATCCACTGCTTAGGGTTATAAACTTGAATGACAACACCTTCACAGAGAAAGGAGCTATGGCCATGGCAGAGGTGAGTTGTTCTAAGTAGTTGCTTTGGGTTTGTCTTCTGCCTCCCAGTCTTGAATATAGTTTGCATTAGCACCTCTGGGTTGGTGAAGCCACGTGCTGCGCTGCAATAGGAAAGGTGACCTTCCAGGATTGATAGGACGTTCATTTACTTACATGTCTGTGCTTTCAAATTTGTGCTGTCTTGCAGACTCTAAAGGCGCTTCGGCAGATTGAAGTGATCAACTTTGGAGACTGCCTGGTGCGTTCAAAGGGTGCTGTTGCTATTGCTGATGCTGTTAAAGAGGGACTTCATAAATTAAAGGTATTGTCCTCCTGATGTTCAGCTTTCAGTCTCTTTTGAAAATGCCTTGTTTCTCATTTCCTGGTTTTCTGTCTATCCTCCTACCATTACTGATTATTTTAAAGTGGGACTCACTTCAGTGCAGACTCTGCGCTCACAGCTTGAAAGCAATAAATTGTATTGTAGATCAGTGGCATTGTGACATCCAGCTAAGACTATTCTATGTGGAGGTGTACCAGTGATCTGTTTAGACTCTGCTTGATTTTATTTTTTTTGAAGCTGTTGGTTCAGATCAGCAAGTGCTATCCAAGAAATCTGATAATGGAAATATCTGATTTTAGAACCTCTGAGGGTCATGAGCAGGGACTGAGATGTTCATTGTGAACAGTTAATAATCTCTTCAGCATTTCAGAATTCATACAGTTAATGCTTTTTCATTGTTAGGGCATGTATCTAAGGTCCAAATATTTTTGTTTTTGTCAATACCACAGCCTTCTAGAGCAGTATTTGCACAGGACTTGCATTTGATAACATTCTAAACAGGCCTAAGTCAATCAATAATGTAAATTAAACTGGGATTGCTAGAAGCACCTGTCGTGGGTCACAGCTGCTCTGGGACAGATGCTGAACATGTAATTCCTAATCTCTCAAGATCACAGTCACAGACAAAAATTCAACTGAGTGCTAATGTTTATTTACCTATATGAACCTGAAAGAAGTAGGTGCTTTGTGGTGTGAGATCCCTTGCTCAGGCTTCTGCTGGTTCTACTTGAATCCAGGAAAACTTAAGTAAGGATTCTAATGGGAGTATTGAGATAATCATCCAGAAGTTAAATCCTTTGTTCTAGAACAGAGGTGGTTAAGGGAGGGTAGCATGAAGCAATTGTAGCTGATTCATTCTGTTCAAGGACTACTTCCCTTTTGCTGTTAATATTAAATCTCTTCTCAGGACAGGATTGATTGAGCACAAAGTGGAATGGTGGGGGATGGTGCCTGGTTGTTGAATAACTTCATTCTTAGTAGTCTGTCTGCACTGTTTCTCTGCTGGCTGTGTTTATCAGAAGCAGTACTGCTCATAGTTTGTCTTTTGAAGGCCTCTTAACTTGCAGCATAAGTGTTCAAAAGCAGATGTGCAGTCCATTCAGCATAGTAGCCACCCTTCTTCAGGAAGACTTTTATTGGTGTGTGAAGATCTCCAGTTGGCTGATTGCTAAGGGCTGAAATGTCTGCTACCTTTTAGGTGAGCAGTCATAATAGTTTGGTCTCGGCAGCTATTCTAGTAAAATGGTTACCTTCAGTAGTGCTGCTCTTAGCAATAGTGTTTCAAAGTGCTCCTTTTAGGTGTATGAAGTAGGAGTAGGTCAGGTTTTATTTCCAGTTAAAAACACTTCATTTTTGCTATGAGCCTCTTCAAATGAGATTTGTTTCCAGAACACTTGTGAGCACACAAAGCTTATGGAGATGATAGATGTTAGTAGGAATTCTGCAAACAAATGTTCTTCTGCTTCTTAGGAACTGAATTTGTCCTTCTGTGAGATCAAACGAGATGCTGCTCTGACTGTAGCTGAAGCTATTGAAGATAAGGCAGAGTTGGAGAAGTTGGATCTCAATGGTATGTAAGTTTGCTAGATCAAAGTATGCCTAGTCTCATCCCAACTAGAGACCATCAGGAAGAATGTTGACAGTATCACATATTCTAGTTTTGCAACTGTCAGCATTGAAATGGTACTCTGAGAGCAGCTGAACTTGGATGACCTCAGGACAGGAAGCAGTTATATCCTGAAAGTTCTCTTAAGCCATGAACTCAGTTAAATGTTAAAGTTAAGCAGTTTCAATACATTTTGTAAGGTGGAAAGATTAAACTGCTACCTATACCTGTTTTCAGTAAAACTTTAAGTTGTTCATTGCGATCTCAGATATTTCATACTTGCAAACAAAAACCACTGTGCACATCTCTGCAGAAGAGTGGCTTTGACCAGTGTTGGCTTTTGCTGTTCATGTGTTGGGTCACTGTATTTCAGTGGTACTGTGCCATCTGTCCTTGTTTTAGAATCGTTGTTTATAGAACTACCAGAAAGTCTCTCAAAGACACTCAGAAAAATTAGGGGGTTTGTTTATCTCCAGCCATTATGTAATGCTGCTGAAATTTGTTTAACAACTGTCTGATTCTGATAACTGAAGTCTGCATTGCTGCCTCCAAGGTGTTGTGTAGAAATGACTGATAGCTGTTCAGTTTGAGAAATAAGAGACAAGAATTTATAGCGAAATCCTCAAGAACAAACTTGCATCTGTTAAGTCTGTTTCCTTTCCCCTATCAACCTAGGTAACTGTCTGGGAGAAGAGGGATGTGAACAACTCCAGGAGATCCTTGAAGGCTTCAATATGGCAACTGTGCTGGGATCTTTGAGGTAGGCAGGGCACCAAAGTTTAAATCAGAAAATTTCTGACAGTTTTCATCAACACTTTCATTCCCCTGTTTTAAAATAAGAACTGTAACATTACAGATGGATGTTGGTCTAAGTGTGCAGTGTGGAGCACCATTAGGAGATTCCATAAGCAGAATAAGCCTTGTCTTGCTTTCATCAGTGGACTTATCTTAGTTATTTATCGCATTCCTCGCTCTTTGCTTACCATTGTCAACTGGGTGACTGAAGCTTGAGTGTCTCTTTAATCTGTCTTAGAGATGTACTTCTTGCAGTAGGACTTGAGGGGAGGCTGTGTTTTTGTTCTTGAAAGAAATGTTTTGAGTTCTGGTGTACAGGAATTGCAGGTGTGTAATTAATGTAATGTAATTCAAATGTTAGTGATGATGAAGGGGAGGAGGAAGATGATGATGAGGAGGAGGATGAAGATGAAGAGGAGGAGGAAGAACAGCAACAGCTGAAGGACAGAGGACAGGGAGAACAGGAGTCGCTGACTCCTAAGAAGAGAATTGATTCACAGGTAAGCTTACTTCCAGATGCATTCCTGTTTCCTCAGCTGGAGCAAAGTAAAGAAGGAAATGAGATCTGGAGTGAATCTGAACTTGGAGAGCTGGCAGGTGTTCACATTCCTGTGTGGGCTGCCACTGTAGTAACAGTTGGGAGATAACCTGCTGGAAGTAAAGAAAATGAATGACCTGGAAACATGTTTTGTTAGTGTGCATGTGCACACATGCATGGAGGGAAAGGCTGAGTAGTGATTGTAACAAACACAGGTAGAATAGGTCTTCCCGTGTCCAGAAAATGGTTTGGAACCTTATACATGCAATGCCATGCAGTCACGCCAGCATATTTTGGCATATTCCAACTCTGGACTCATCCCAGCCTCAAACCATTTTCAAATAGAACAAATCCTGTCCTGATGTACCTGTGTCCTGACCTGTCCTATGTGCCTTTGCTGCTGAACCAATTTATTTACTTCCAAGGATAAACTTGAGATGGATTCTGCCTGTTTCAGGATTCAATTCCAGTGCCGTCTCCTCCTGTGGATGTTGCCACGTTCCTTGCTTTTCCATCACCAGAGAAGCTGCTGCGACTAGGACCAAAGTGCTCTGTGCTGATAGCTCAGGAGGTAGGTGAGCCCATGGTCTTCTGTGCTTGATTCTCTCTCGGAATCATTTAATCCCCATAGGTGATAACTTTCTCTCTTGAGACCTGGATTAGCATCTTCTCCCCAGTGATCCCAAGGAACCTTATGGAAGCAGATAATACAGTTTACACTTCTACTGACACCAGAGCTTCTACACAGAGTAACTTTGTTTCACAGTGTTGCTTATGCCTTGTGATGTGGCCAAGGCAAAACTGATACCAATCAGCTGAAGGCTGTAACTCTTGTCACAGCTCTAGCAGAGACCCATCTTCTGTAGCTGGTGAGCAGTGAACTGAATGGCCCCTGATTTTTATTTTTTTCTCTTTTCTTTCAGACAGATACAGCTGATGTAGAGAAAGTAGTTACAACTCTCCTAAGGATATCCTCGGTCTTCAAAGATGAAGCTTCAGTGAAAACAGCAGTGCATGAAACAACAGGTGACTGGGCCTTTCCTTCACTTCATGGTGTGACCTGCTTCAGTGCCAAGGACACCAGAGTAATGCAGATGACGGTCCCTGTGTGCCAATCCATTGGGCTGTTTTGTCCCTGCCAGCAGGAAACCCCAGATAATAAAGTACCAAACTGTGCCATGCTGTTCAAGCAGAGATTCATTCTGAATGTAGTGTGTCTTGTGCTTCCAGAATATTGGTCCCGAGGGAGCCCAGAAAACAGCTGAACAAGTTATCTCATTGTGTTCTCATTCCTTCTGGTTTCAAAGGAAAGGTGGATTCTTGCTGGCCTTCAGAATTTTAAGGCTCTAACTCCTGCTTCATCTGATCATATTTAAATGCATGTATGCACATAGCATGCGTGTTCAAATGCATTTTGTGATGCATGGGACTGAGGTCACATTGCATCTGAAGCTTGGCAGTGTGGGAATTTGGGTTTGTTTTGGTTTTGTTTTGGGGTTTTTTGTTTGTTTGTTTTGTTGTTGTTTTGGTTTTTTATTTCCTTTGTATCAGGCCTTATACCTAAGGACTGGGTTTTATCTGTCTTGGTGTTTCAGAGATTATACCTAGTCCCTGGGAGACAACTGGAATCTTAGCAGATATTACTTCCCAAGACTCCTTTAACAGCTGGTATTTTCTGAGGTTCTGTATGATCAACTGGATTGTAAAAATCTGTAACAGCATCCCTTTCTGTATTAATATGATGCATATATTTCTTCTTAGATGCATTGATGAGAAAAGCTTTCACTTCTGCCACGTTTAATTCAGATGCATTTGTCACACGCCTCTTGATCCACATGGGACTACTTAAGGTGAGGAAGCAGGAAAGAGTTAAGTTATGGTCTGTTTAGGCTGTGGAAGACCAGACTTGGCTGGGGTTTGGGTAATTATGTTGCCATGGAAGCAGCTGGGTGCCTGTGCATGCCTGATGCCCAGGGACAATGGAAGTCTGCAGGCCCAGCAGAAACTGCAAATTGCAAGGTTGCATTAGGATGAAGGAGGTGTCAGCTCTTTGTACCTCTTCTGCTTAATGTGCTCTGCATTCTCAGTCATCCCCTAAAGGTAGAGAGGGTCGGGTAAGAAAATAGTGCTGCTGCTGGACTGTGATGTCTGTAAAAAGCCATGTCCAGGAGTATAATCTACAATATTATTCATTAATGTGGTCCTTTAGAGCATCTCTTAGTAGCATGGCTCAGAGACATATATCCAGCTACTCATGCTAGATCACGCTTTGAAGTATCTTTGCCAAATATGTGTCAAATGTGTGGTTACATGGAGTAAATTTTCTTACAAGAAAAGATGGAGGCTCAGTAGGAATCCTGCAAATTGCATTAAAATACCTGTAGCTTTACTTTCAGTGAGAGGACTGGGGAGAGATTTTGTCTGCAAAGCTAAGGGAGCGCTTTTGCCTACTTGTGCCATAACAGTTATTTTCTCACTGCCTCAAGACTTAGAAGCTGAGAATGGGAACTTGGACCAAGACAATTCTAAACCACAGAATAGCCCTAATCTATGTTATAGCAGCCTGCTCTTAATTAGGTTTATGGATTTCCTTCTGGTAATATCCAGCTTGGGATACGGACAGCTGTTGACATGCTTATGCATCTGAATTTCCTAAAATCAGTTTAGCCTTTCCCTGTGTTTATTGGACATTGGACTAATGCTGAGCATCCCGCTTCTCAGACAGGTCAACAGAACCAGAGATGGTTTTTTGTTCTGCAGAATACTTGTTTCAGGGACTACCACCTACCTCTTACCCCATACAGCAAATAATAGCAAATATACATGAGGCACAAAGCACAGACTTGTGCTCCAGAAGAATTCTTTCAGACCAGGAAGTGGCATTGATAATAAAACCACTGAGAATCAGCCAGATGATGATTGTCCTCTGATCTAGAGGACTGTTGATGAATTTGGTATATGTGGGGAAGGGAGCAGCTTCCATCATTTTTTGTCCAACATATCTAGAACATGCACTTGGGAACACATGTCCAGATCCTGCCTACAGAATGAAGGGATTTTGTTGGGATGACAGTGGAGAAATAAATGAAAAGAACAAAAGAGTTGGGACATATAGGTTAGTGTCATGTTAGGAGCAATAATAACTTATGCATCATATAAACAGGGAGGATGCTACCAGCTTTGTCTTGTACATAATTATGAGACCAGTTCTGGGAATACTGCATCAAGTTCTGGAGGAAGCCTGCTGAAGAACTGGGGATGGTATAAAAATGGGCTACAGAAAAATTAAAGGGAAAACTGTAATTAAGGCAACTGAGTTCTTTATGAATCAAAGTCGAATGGAATTCCTTGGGGAAAACACTTTGACGCAGGGCCTCTGAGAAGATTTGTCTGTTTCACTTGCAAGTTCATTTCTTCTCTTTCCTCCTTGTTGCTGCTGTCAATGACTAGGCTCTAATTTATAAGTACTAGAATGTTGTTGATGCTGCTCTATTTCAGATGCTGGTGCTGGAAGGCTATGGAGTTGGCTACCTTTATCTTGAGGAACATTGCACTTAATCTAGTGAGCAGCTTTCACTCCTACAGTGTATGACAGCACTTCATTCAACAGAGAATTCATTGCCTCTGTGAACTACAAGTGGATTAGATAAAATAGTGATTGTCTGATGTCTGACTGATCTTTTTGTCCTTTTTTCAGAGTGAAGAGAAGATCAAAGCTGTCCCAAGCCTCTATGGTATTCTTATGACCTTGAACCATATGGTCCAGCAGGATTATTTCCCTAAATCCCTGTCCCCAGTTCTATTAGCTTTTGTCACAAAGTGAGTATTGTACTTGACATACAGTCTTCTGCATGGGAGCTAGTGAAACTGTCTGAGGGTTAATAGCTACATCTAAGCTGTTCTGTTAAAGCCCACTAAATATCTGTTCTAAAATTAAGGATTAATAGTTTAATGGGCCTCTACTTTCATCTTACTTCAGAATGCAAGGTTTAGAGTAAAAAAATCTTGATGCTGAAGAAGTAGTAGTGGAAAGCTGGCTTTGCAACTACCTGGCTCTGAAGCAGAAACTGTCAATGCCAGTCGCAGAAGAGATGTTTTGAACTTTAGGAAACCTGCTGGTTTTCTAGCCACTGCCTGTATGAACTATGAGTACATGGGATCTGACTGCACCCTCCAGATCATCATTCTGAGTATGAGGGTCAGCAGAGTGCTACCTGATTTGCCGTGCTGTGTAACACTGAGCACCAGCAGATAAAAGTGCAAAACACAAAAACTGAATTTTTTCCTAGGTGAAACCATTTCTACTGTGGCAGTTACAAGGTTAGTAGGGTTTTTGATAATGAAATTGGTAACGTAAGTGTTGAAGAAGCTGCTTTCTACTGCCTGCTTCTATTTAATGTTATTACTTCTAGTAGAGGTATAGAATCAACCCCTGCCCCCACCTGCCTTAGTTTCTTGAAGGTCTTAAAGCATAGTGAATGCAATAGCTGTGGAATCAGTCTTTCTTCTGGATTAAATCAGTATGAACTTTGGCATTGATGTGACTTAAAAAAACCACACCAAATAATAGACCTTTCTTCGAGAGGAAGGATTAACTACTGCTCTTCAACAGTCAAGAGGAGAAACAGTCCAAAACTGTCACTTGAGGCAAACCAGCAGAGGTCTGAAATCCATGTAGAGCTTGGTGGCTTTTTGGCTCAGTGTGAACCACATGCTGTGTAGAGTGAGAGCAGCTTTTTAATGGGTCTAAAATGAGACTTAAGTCTCCCCAGTTTTCATGGTGTAGGGAATATGCAGACACTGACGTTCTCTTGCTGATGAAAGGCAGAGGCATTAAATACTTGTGATCAAGATGAAACAGGCGAGAGGGATGTGGTCAAATATTGGTAGTCAGTCTTTACTTAGCTCTACTGGGATTGGAAGCAGGCCAGTTGTCATAGGGGAGAAGAATTTTTGCAAGTGTTGGTGTGGCTGAAGCTGTTAAAGCTGATACGTAGCAGTGAGATATACCTCTAACTCAACCATTATAGGTTCAAGCAAGAAATATCAGGACCTGCCATGTGAAGCTGTTCAGACAGATCACTGGATTTCTACTGTTCTCTACTCTGCTGCCTGTGATCTTGCTTGTTGATCAAATAGATACTTACAGCATAAGGATCTAATACCAGCCCTAAAATAAAAGAATAAAGAAAATGACGGCTTACTTCTTCAACAGGCATTAATTATGCAGAGACCAAACTTGATCAAAACAAATACCACTTAGTGTCTATCAGCCCCAGCCTTTCAAACAGGATTTAAATCACTTGAAGCTGGAGAAAGGGTACAGAAAAGGGGACTTCTGTTCAGTGCATTTGACCCTTCTAGTTGCTTATGTCAGATTCCAGTGCCTAGAGTAGCTTTGTAAATCAACTTGATGTGTCTTTCTAAACAAATTTACTCACAACAAACACTTGTTCCCCTCTCCCTGTACATGGATATGAGCCTCTCCCAGGCTCCAGGCCTGCAGAATGCCAATAAATGTTTTTCATCTGTAGGTGATGCTGTATATGACAAAAGAAGAGTAAAATTCTGGTCTGAATGAATTAATAACAGATTCCATTGAATCGGTGGCAAGCATTTCACTACAAGTAGGAGAGGGGAAAATGTCTTTCAGAAAGTGACAGATCAGTCAGAGGTCCTGTAAAAGCTGGGGGAAAGCCAACAGTCTCTCACAGTAGAAGGCAGATCTATCTGCCTGCCTTTGGTATGTAAGGGTGTTAATGCTGAGCCTGCAGTGTCCCCGGTGCTGTGAAATTCTTGGAGCTGAAGCTTTCTCTGGTTTGCAAACCCTTCTATTGCAACATGTGCAATTATAGGGAAACTTATGTCCTGTGCAATGTAATGAAGTCAACACTACATGCAAGCAATATACCTTTGTGTTTTATAAATATATGAATTTCTTAAAATGCTTTCCCTAAGGGAACAAGAAGAACAGCTACTAAATTGCCCGGAGAGAGCAAGAGAAGTTCAAGAACCACACAGCCCAGTTAAAACAGCTTCTCAATTAACCTGCAGCCCTTGTCTTTGCTCAGAATTCAGTCAGAACAAAACAATATCCTAATCCCAAATCAAACCTCTAACTGGTTAATCTAGTAATCTGCAGAGCTCATTTGGACTCTGTTTCTGCAACAAATCTACTGTTGAGCCCATGAGTCCTTCATTTGCGGCAAACTGGCATGCATTTTTGTGATACTCTCTGTGGTTTTTTTCCTTTAGGATTGCAGTTTAGCTCCTTTGGGCTTCTAGAGCTGTAATGCTCTTGTAGCCGTTTTTAGGCTAGAGCTCTGCTGCCTTTTTCTGCAAGGGCCTTGCATCTGGAGTAGTCATTTTACTCTTTTGTGACATTTTATGATGTTGCTAGTGTTCTCCATTCAAAAATAATTATGAAATTATGGGTATGGACTGTAAGCAGCATCCATCTTAACTCTGCTGTTGTCAGTCCATATTTTCTTTTTTTTGGACACAAGAGGGTGCTGTGAATCCACATGTGCTTTTCCATAATTTAGGTGGAAACACTGAATGCGTGTGGATATATCTGCCTGCCCCTTTGACTTGCTGGAAGTGATGGTGGTGTTTTTGTGAGGGGTTTTGGGTGGGCATTCTGGGTTTCTTTGGCTACTCTTTGCTCTCGGATCACATCACTGGCTTCTTTCAACAGTGCAGAGTGGTAGGCAGTTTAACTCCACAGCAAGTAGGGAGGCTGCTTAGTGTTAGAGGAGACTTGGTGTTAGGGGGCTGAGGGAGCTTGGCTGTGACCAACATCAGCAGTTCAGGCTCTCTGTTTCCAGAAATGGGGAGCTGCCTAGACAAAAATCAACCTGCTTGCAAACAGGGCCAGGTCCTCCAAAGATGACAACTGAAATACCTCACCCAGCCACTCTGAAGATAAACTGCTAGCTGTAGTTGTGTGCTGTCTTCTTGGTGTGGGGCATTGAGTGGCTCTTGTGTGGATAACGGGAATTAACTCTGCTCCACAATGTGCTTATGTTAGACTATAGTATGTATACAGAGCCCTGTACCAAGCAACTTCTGCAGCTATACCCACGTAGTGTAAATCATGAGATGAAGTTTTTGCTTCTACCTACATACTCCCATCTTTATTTCAGCTCCCCCTTCTTTCCCAAACTGGGTAGACCTCACTGCTATTAAGGTTATTTTGCTGTGTTGGAGTAGGAGAAAGGTAAAATGATTTCCATTCTTAGAATAGTGAAAAAAAAATGGATAAAAATTCTTTGAAGGAAGTTCCCTAATGGATGGATACAGACTGTTAGAAGTTGCTGTGATGCTTAGAGAACAGCTAGCCTGTGGAAACAGAAATACACCGGTACTGGGAGGTGATGGAAAGGTTAGGGAGATTTAGTCCCACATTAACCCTGTGTGACTGTATAGTTCCATCATCTAGTTTCAAGGAGCAGGTTATTCTATGTAAGGTAGACCTCACTATTGCAATTTCTGTGCTGGGCTCTGTGAGCTGATGGTCTGCAGGTTCTGTAGACTGTTTGCAAGGCACCCCAAGAAGTGGCCCAGCAAAGCTAGCCAGGTGTTACTTGACCCCAGGAGTGGGGAGGGCTTCTTTAAAAGACTTAAGCCCTGAAACAAAAGTCTCCATTGGGTCAAAGGTACCAGATGACTGGATAAGAAGATCTGAGTGTGAGCAGGCTTATCTGCTGTGTTCTGGAGCCCAAAATGGTGAATCTATATGGAAAATCCCACTGCTGGGATGGAAAAGGAGCTTCCACCCACTTCCTGCTACCCAAACTGAGACACTGGGCTGCAGAGATCAACAATCCACTGCTGTTTTTTGTATATGTGGAAATAAACATTCTGATTCTTGGTTATGGTCTTCCTGACTTGGACTCGAGAGAGTGTTTTCCACAGCAAGCTCTGGATGGGCATAAGTGATCTGTGCAGAGATCAGGGTTTCTGAAGAGATAACCAAGCAGAAAATATGTAGACTTTTGGGCACACAAGCCCAGGGTGTTTGAAATATAGTGTTTATTTGCTCATTCAAAGTCAGATGCAAAGCAGTTTTTAAATTTAGTGTTTTAAATCTCTCTCTCCTCTTTCCACAGACCAAACCGTGCTCTTGAGTCCTGCTCGTTTGCTCACCACACCCTCTTGCAAACCCTCCACCAGCTGTAAGAGAAGAGATGTGCTGCTGTGCCCTTCCCTCCTTGTAGGACTGTTACCAGCAGAGAACTTGGCGCTGAGTGGTGGGAGAGGATTCCAGAGGCTGTACAGACATGCTGTCCTTTTTTTCTTTTGTCCCTGTAGAAGGCCTGTCCTTCCTTCTGCTTTCATAAACTTGGAAAAATCCTGCTGGATTTTTTTCTTCTACTCCTCATGAAGTGACTCCCTGGTCTGCAGGGCAGGTGCTTATGCTAGAATAAGTCAGTGCTGCTCTGAGCTCTGCATGAATTGAAGAGTCCTCCACTTCAGTCGCATGGGCAAGGATGTGCCAAGACTAACACGGGGCCCAGAAGTGCTCTCATCAGGGTCAACCCAGTTGTGCATTTTATTTTATTGGACTGTGACTCCTGGCTGATAGCATTCAGCACTGTGCAGGGAGGGAGGCTACGCTGCTGCTGCCACCCTTGCTTCTCCAGGCAAGGGGAGTGCTTTACCCTCTCTTGCTGCTGCTGGGTCAGAGGGGCAAGGCGTGCTCCCCTTTATTTTTTTCTTTCAAGTCTGTTTGCCGAAGGCAGTGTGTGGCTGATTTGTATATCAATATACTGCTTCCCTGCTGCTCTGGCTTGGAATATCCATGTAGTGTGGCTGACCCTGGTGGCCGTTGCTTAAGGGAGCAAAGCATATTTTTATTGTAAATTTTTTTGCCGTTGCCTGTGGTGTTTCCTCTTCCAGCCCTTTCCCTGTCCCTTTCCCTTCTCTTCCTAATTAAATAGGCTTGGTTTGGAAATGAATACAATCCGTGAAATCCCTGTGGAATATGTGTTCCCTTTCTCCTCCCTTTCACAAAATGCTGGGACTGTGTGCACTGTTCACAGGTTTGAAAGCTGAGCACAAAGAATTAGAGCTGTGCTAATCACTGTCAGGTAGGGCTGTGCTTTTTTCCTTGTGCTGAAGGAGTAGCAGTAGATGCCCTTAAATCTCTGCATGGAGGGTTGTCCGTGTGCCTGCACATGTTTGTGGCACCTACCTGTACCACTCCTGAGCTGGTCTTGCTCCCCCCGAGAAGCCCCTGAGAATTGACACATCTGTTTCTCTTTAGGTAGCAAAGAGTTGTTCTTCCCTCTCTTTCTTCAGTCGGGGAGACTGTTCATTCTCCCTTACCTGGTCTTGCAATCGACATGCAGTGTAGTAGGGCTAGTGCCAGGAAGAAGTCAGGGAAGAAGCTGTGAGAGTGTGTGCCACAGCTAGCAGGGTTCTTGGCCTCAGTGCAGGAGAAGCTGCTGTTAACTCACAGGGTGTGCAAGGCAGCACGGGCAGAAAAAAAGGGCTTGGGGCACTGGGTTGAAATAAAGTGTATGGCATGTGGAAGACCTGCTTGTGTGCACTCTCTGCTTATGTTCTAGGTTGTGGTTGTTCAAAGCAACCGCTGATGAAACTTGGGGAAGTTTTGTGTGGCTGTGATCCAGCAGGTGCAGGAAAGAAATATCTCATCACTGGCCAGGGAGGTGCTGGCCTGGTAAGAGCAGCCTCTCATCAAAAAGAAGCTGCCCTAAGCTAAGAGCAAAATGCGTTTTCTTCCAGTTTCTGTGACTGAAGCTGGAAGTCCTGTGTCCAAATGGGTAAAAATAAACTGAAGTGAAGGTACCTGCATCTACAGAAGGAGCTTCAGTCACTGCAGGCTAAGCCATGCCTTCTTCACCTCATCCCATCCTGTTCCTTCAGCTGTCTTGCAAAAGTGAATGTTACGTTTTGCCACAAGCTTGACCGCAAAACTGAGACACAAAAGAATCTGTATTTTTCTGTAAATCTGGAACCTAGCATAGCTTTCCTTGAAGCTCCCTGGCCTCTTGCTGCTGTTTGTGAGAGCTGAGGAGAAAAGGAATGTGATGTAGAGGCCCAGCCCAGGAGGCCATCTCCAGTTGGTTCCATGGAGCATGTTGCATTTGCAAGGCTGTCTGCAAAGGTCAGGGGGGTGCTGCTGCTTGCACAGAGACCTGCAGGCCAGGTCATGGGGAGAACCTCTGCAGTAAGCTTTGAGTAGCCATATCATAGTAGCAGAACAAGTGTGAGATGTTGATCCCTAAATCTCTTTCAAAAGCAAACGATATTTAGAGATGGGATTTTCCTGGTCCTGGTATTCAGTGTCAACATTAGATGTCTGTAGGAAAAAATTGGCATGTGAAGGTAGAAGTGACCATCTCTGCAGAAGACAGATTCCCTTCTAGGTAGGACATGGCCTTTAAAATTATGCCTCAGGATTAGGGCAAAAAAAGATGGGAATTGCTAACTCTGATTTCTATTAGAAGTTGCTCCCAGAGGATGACTTTCCCAGCAGTGACCTGGAGGAATGTGGGGTCATTCCAGTGCTGCTTTAGCCTGTATTGTGCAGCCATTGTGTCCCAAAAGCACTGCTGTTGTCAGAAGTATTTTTACTTTGACCTTCATTAGTCTAGTAAGGTAGTGCTGGTGCAGAGCTCTGTCTGGGTAGAGCAGTTTTGGGTCCATCTGTGAGTGGTGAAACCCTGTAGTGGTAGTAGTAGGATCAGGCTCCTTGCAGGCAAAGGTGAAACATTTTCTTTAATGAAAAGCAAATGTTAAACCCTACCAAGAGTATGTTCATGTGTGCTGCTTTCATGTCCCATCAGAGAGAGCAAAGACTGACTGCCTTCCTGCAGCTTTGGTAGAAGCTAAAGCTGCTGAGATCATTGTTGGGTAAACAAACAAACTAAAAGCATGGAGGAGGCTGGGGAAAGGGCAGACGTGGCACTCACTGCCTGGTACCCACCTCAACCTCCCCAGGGCCCTCCAGCAGAGCCCAGGCCACTGCCAGGGAAGTGCTGCTGCCCGTGCTGTTGGCCAGGCAGAGATGGGGGCTTTTGGACAGGACAAAAGGTGGTGGGGCCAGGCAGTGGCCAGAGTTGTGATGGGGGTGATGATGGCTGCAGTGGATGGTTCTATGTCAGCTGGCATTGCCACTGATGCAGGAAGGCCATCAGTGGGGCAGAGGAGGTTGGAGTTCAGGTGAAGGTGGTCAATGTTCCCTAGGCTCCTGAAAGTGCCTGGCCAGAGCTGCTCCACCTGCAGCCTCCCAGACACAGGGCAGTGATGTCCAGCAGGTCTGGGAAGAAGCTGGCCTCCAGCATGGGGAAGAGGTGGTGCTGCAAGGCCATCTTGGGGATGGCAGTGGGGGGCAGTGGTCACAGCATGACTAGCCAGAGTGGGAGCTGGGTGAAGCAGCAGGGGTAGGGTGAAGACCACTAGCCAGAGCACCAGCACTGGCCAGGGTGTGGTGTTAACACAAAACGGGCGGTAATCCCTTCACCTGGCCCTGCCTGAGGCCAGCCACCACCCTGACATGGGACCTGGTAACTCCTGCCAGCCCCGGGCAGGTTCATCCCTTCTAGACCGCCATCCCCCGTGGTCTTCCCTGCAGAGCAGAGGTGAGCACAAGAGCCGGTGTGGCCAAGCTGCTCAGTGCGTCAAGGCTCAAAGGGGAGAGGGACAGGAGTAGAAAATTTTCCTGATTTGTGTTGAGCGGGAGCTCTGCTCACGTTCCCTGGGACAGTGAAGTACTGAGCCAAGAAAAAGGAAATGCCCTTCTGCGGGCACTCCCACCCCTGGCGTCTTCGAGACAAGCAGAGGTGCAGAATCAGGAGAACTCAGGGCTGTAGAAGTGGCACGGGCCCTGAGCCCGCCTTGGCAGCCGCTGTGGCCTTTTGCTGGGCTTGTGGCTGCTGTTGCAGTTTTGCCTGGGTGTCAACTTTCTGCCCTGTGCTGGGGTGCCTTGGGCAGCCGGGAAGGGCAAGGCAGAGCCCAGGACCCAGCAAGTGCAAATCCTGCCTGGGCTGGGGCTGCGGCACACCAGGCTTTGGCTCCCCAGCGCTGGTTCTCCCGGCCCTCGGCGAGGAGAGGGGGAGGCAATGTCTGGGTTGCTGCCCTCTCTCCAGGGGTGCTCTACCCTTCCTCCCTCCCCTCCTCCTTCTCCTCCTCCTCCCGCGTTTCTGGCTCTGTCTGGCGAGCGCTGCTGGGAAAGCAACACAACGGAGCCCATTCAGCTCTCGCAAACACCGGCGCAGGAGCACGGCAGCTGCTGGAAGCTTCTCTTCCTTGGCCACTTCTTGAGGTCCAGGTACCCCCAGCCCTCAGGTGTGTGATCCCCCCAGCTGTGCGGGAGGGGGGAGTGGGACCATGCCCAGCACATGGCAGTGCCCAGCCAGGAACTGGGGGCAGTGCAGTGGTAGCACTTGCCCGTGGCTGTGCCGGAGAGGGATGACCCCTGTGGGGATGGGGGGACTGGGGCAGGGCTGGCTGTGGTGGGGGCAGGAGGGCGGAGTGGGGACATGGGACCATAGGTGAAGAGGAGCCACAGTGGGCAAGGGGGTGGTGGGCACCAGGGTGGCTCCATGGGTTTGAGCCCTGCAGACCCCACTGCTGCTGCTCCCCAGAGCCGGGTGGGGGGAGGGGGTGGCAGGCATATCTGCTGCCCCCTTTGTGCTCACCCCAGCCTTGGCCTCTCTTCAGTCCTTCCACCCCAGGGGCTCGCTCCTTCACAGCCAAAACCAACCAGTCCTTCCTGCCGCTGAACAGTGGAGATCTATTCCAAAACCTGCTATGAATAGTTTGGAGCGAGGGGGTGGGCAGCATGCAGGATGGGAGGCAGGAGGGGGAGCAGGGTGCTGGAGATGGGACATTTGCAATTAAAAAAAAAAAAAAAAGGTAGCAGCTAGGTCAACCAGCATGATCACATCCCTGCTCAACTTCAAAAAAAATAAAACAAACTCCAGCCTTGACAGCTATGATATATAAAGAAAAGGTGGAGAGAGGGGCTCTGTGTGTGTCTGCTCCAAGCCTGTTCCCCACAGGTGACCCTGGGCTCCTGGCAAACTCCTCAGAGGTGCTCCCAAACCTCCCTCCGGGAGTTTAGATTACCCAGATAAAAGCTGTTTCTAGGTGGAGAGCTGCTGCCTCTGACCTTCACTTTTCATTCTAAATAAGATTTTTTTCTTTCTTCTGCTCTCCTCATTTGTAACCTGTAAAATCACTGTGAGAGCAAGTGCCAGTGAGCCCTGCCCCACTCAGTCACAGCACTGGTCCCCTTGGCACGCGGTACCGGTAGGCAATGATGGTGTCTGGGGGACACACAGGAGTCTGGTCCCTCTCCTGGCTTCACTGCTATCTCTCCCTGGCTGCAGGTGTCTTCCACCATGCAGTCATCCTGGGGGCTTCTCCTGCTCACAGCAGCCCTGGTGGTGTGGGGGACAACTGCTGCCCGCTGCCCTGCACCCTGCATCTGTGACAACCTCCGCACCCACGTCCTCTGCCTCAACGGGAACCTGACGGCTGTACCCGGCACCATCCCAGAGGTGGGCGAAGGGACAGGCAGGGGCTGGGGGAAGAGGAGGTGGGGGTGGCAGCCCTGGGGTAACTCAGTGTTTCATTTGTGTGACCGACAGCTCACCAAAAAACTGGACCTTCGGGGCAACAGCTTCATGGTCATCCCCATGGGAGCCTTCCTTAACACCCCATACCTCACACACTTGGACCTGCAGCGCTGCAAGGTGGAGAGGCTGGAGGAAGGGGCTTTCCGAGGGCTGGGGAGGATGGTCTACCTCAACCTGGCCTCCAATGGCATAGCCCTTCTCTACCAGGAGTCCCTGGATGGGCTCTCCTCCCTCCAGCAGCTCATCCTGGAGGGGAACCGCATTGAGGAGATCCAGCCAGGTGCTTTTGGCCATCTGGGGTCCCTCACTGTCCTTGACCTGAGGGCGAATGCCTTAGTTTACCTCCCAGACATGGTCTTCCAGGGTCTGCAGGCCCTCAGGTGGCTTCGGCTGTCCCACAATGCCCTTCATGTGCTGGGCAGTGAGGCCTTCGCTGCCCTACCAGCCCTGCGCAGGCTGAGCCTGGACCACAATGAGCTGCAGGCGCTGCCCAGCGAGGCTCTGGCCAGGCTGGATGGGGCCATCCGCCTGGACCTGGGCCACAACCCCATCACCTATCTGGCCGAGGAGGCCCTGGCCATGGCCTCCCTGAAGCACCTCTTCCTAGACCATGCTGCCCTCCAGGACGTGGCACCTGACGCCTTTGCCCACAGCCCCCAGTTGCGCACACTGGACCTCCGTGAAAACCAGCTTCAGGGGCTGCTGCCCCTGGCCGGGGCTGGGGGGCTGGCAAGGGTCAGCCTGGCTGGGAACCCCCTGCTCTGCTCCTGCCTCCTGCGCCCCTTCCACCACTGGCTGGTGAAGGCACGGGTGCAGGCAGAAGGGTCCTGCGCTGCACCCCCTGCCCTCCGCGGCCGGCCCCTCGACTCCCTGAGGCCCCCCGAGATGAGGTGTGGCCGCCCCCAGCCACCTCCCAGCCCTGCTGCCCCCTCGGAGCAGCCAAGGGTGGGCGGCAGTGGGCAGTGCCCCCCACGCTGTGCCTGCTCCCCTGATTTCCGTCATGGGTCCTGTGAGAACAGGGACTTGCGGGAGATCCCCCGGGGCTTCCCTGGGGACACCCGCCTCCTCGACCTGCGCCGAAACGCCTTTGGGACAGTGCCACCGGGTGCCTTCCCTGGCCTGAGGGAGCTGGTGTCTCTCCACCTGCAGAGCTGCAGCATCAGGGCGCTGCACCCTGGGGCACTGCGGGGGCTGGAGAGTCTGGTCTACCTCTACCTCACCGACAACCACCTCTCCACCCTGGCAGCTACTGCCTTTGAGGGGGCCCCACGGCTGGCCTACCTTGACCTGGACCGCAACAGCTTCACCCACCTGCCCATGAGTGTCTTCCAGCTCCTACCCAATCTCATTTCCCTCCATCTACAGCACAATGCCATCAAGCAGCTGGCAGAGGGCAACCTGGCTGGGGCTGGGGGTTTGCGCTGGCTCTACCTTGCTGAAAACACCATCAGGTGCATCGCCCCCACCGCCTTGGCTCCTGCCAAGCTGCTGGAGAAACTGCACCTGGAGGGAAACCACCTGACAGAGGTACCCACTGCAGCCCTGCAGGGCCTGCCTGCCCTGAGCGAGCTGCAGCTGTCCCGAAACCCCATCAAGCATGTGCCAGACAGTGCCTTCCTGCCAGTGGCCTCCAGCCTGCAGCACCTCTACCTGGACAACATGGGCCTGGAGCAGGTGTGTGGGGCTGGGGACCCCCAAGGGGCAGAGGCACTGCAAGGCATAGCCATAGGTCCCATCTTTATCCACCACTCGGGGTTGGTAGTCCTGATCTAGGCATCCAAACAGATGTTCCCAAACTCCCAAGGCTTCAGAAGATGCACAGTAGCTTGTCTAGGAGTAGAGGCTTCCTTGGGCTCAGCTGGAGCGCTGTCTTGCTCCAACCTTTCCCCTAGCTCCCCCAGGACAGCCTTGCTTCCTTTGGTCCTTCAGTGGGGTCCAGATTATTCCCCAAACCACTTCGTTCCCCCAGCCCTGGCCATATTTCTTCTGCTCTTACCCCGACTTGTTCTGCAGGACTCTTCACTGCTATGACCCTGAATTCCTCCATCATGTCAAGAAAGCAGTGGTAGCACCACTCTCGTAAGGACCATGGACCTTAACAGTGCCCAGGGATTGCTCTAAGACCTCCTGCATGTCACCTTCTTTACAGAAAGACTGTGAAGTGGTCTAGTGAGTCCCCAAACTGTGACTGAAACTGGTTAATTAACAGTCCCCAAGCACATGTGCTGCTGTTTGAAACAGCTCTTTCATGGGGCTGTCAGGTTCAGGACAGGTTCTCTCAGTCCCCAAGCTGATTAGCAGCACAGGGGCAGAGAGTTGCTCCCCTGCCCCCATCAGAAGCACCCTGACTCAACCTCACTTCGTTGCAGATTTCCCCCGGTGCTTTCGCTGGCCTCGGTCCCAAGATCAGAAACCTTCACCTGGAAAGCAACAAAATGAGGAACATCCCCAACATGAGCAACTTCACAGGGCTAGAGATCCTCAACCTGAGGGATGTGCCCTTCCACTGCGACTGTGAGCTCCTTCCCCTGCACAGGTGAGTGCCGCGAGGGGGGAACAGCCCCAGGGGACAACCTGGGGACAGCTAGACCCTGCTGTGCCAGCGGCATGAGTCCATGGCCCACTGGCCACTTTGCGTCTTCTCCCACAGTGGTGAGATAGCATGCACACGTGTTCTGTGCAAGGATGAAAGTAGCCTGGGCTTTCCTGGTTTAGGGAAAGCAGCCAGCAGCCAGGGTGGGCAGATACGCAGATATTCAAAAGTCACCCAGGTGAGGTCCTGCACAACCTGGTCTGGCTTTGAAGAGACTCATGCCCACTCACGGGCATGAGAGTTTTGTCTCTCCCTTCTCCACATCCTGCTCCTTTCCCTGATCTCCTGCCACATTTCCAGGTGGATCAACAAACTCAACCTCCGTGTAGGGGCCATGTGTGGGTCCCCTGCAGAAGCTCAGGGGCTGAAGGTGAAGCTTTCCACCACCTTCCAAACCTGCCCTGACTGGGGCCAAGGCAAGGCTGGGGGAGTCCGTCCTGCCAAGGCTACAAGCAAGCCCAGCAAGAAAAAGAGATCAGGAAAATCACGAGCGAGAGGTTTCAAGAGGAACAGGGCTTAGGAAATTCAGGCAGGACGCAACAGGACCATACCTACAGTCTGGTGAGAGCAGTTTTGCTGGATTTGCCCCCATTGTGGCAACATGGACAAAAGAGAGAACCTGGTGCCATCGGAGCGATGCCAATTTGCCAAAGATGCAGGGTTTGTTTGTGCAGGACACAGAGGCACATGACCCTGGAAAAAACTGGTGCAAAAAGCTTTCTTCATGTTTGCAACGCGCTTTGATAACTTGAACAACAAAGCCAAATATCTGCTTTTTCTTAGAATCATAGAATGGTTTGGGTTGGGAGGGACCTTAAAGCTCACCTCATTCCCACCCCCTCAGCCATGGTCAGGGACACCTCCCACTAGACCAGGTTGCTCCAAGCCCCATCCAACCTGGCCTTGGACACTGACAGGGAGGGGACAGCCACAGCTTCTCTGGGCAACCTGTGCCAGTGTCTCACCACCCTCACAGGAAAGAATTACCTCCTAATATCCAATCTAAATCTGCCTTCTTTTAGTTTAATACCATTCCTCCTTGTCCTATCACTCCATGCCCTTGTAAAAAGTCCCTCTCCAGGTTTCCTATAGCCTCTTCAGCTCCTGGAAGGCTACTATGAGGTCTCCCTGTAGCCTTCTCTTCTCCAGGCTGAACAACCCCAACTCTCTCAGCCTGTCTTGAAGGTTCTTCCACAGGTTCCTTTCAGGAATGCAGAAAAGCTGGAATCGACAAGTTTGTGTTTACGAGCACTGTGCTGTTTTGTTTTGTTTTAAGAGTAGGTCACAGCTTTAGAAACAACTAGAGAGCCCTGAGCAGGACTGCAAACAGCACCAAGATCCTGCACTGGGTCAAATCTTAGAGCAGAGAACTTAAAAATTATCACCAGTGAAAACATTGCCTGAATTGCCAGCATCTCCTCAGAATTAAAACATAAGCAGATTGAAAGCTTTCAGTTTTCTGCAAAAATTGATCAGTGGTTCCCACACCCCACTCATAAGCAACATACCCAACCTATTCCCCATGGCAGCCCAGGCCAGGCCCCCCCCCCAGCCCCAGGGGGAACACAAGGTGATTCTTCTTTGTAGAAAGTCAGAAGTCTGTTCAAATTGGGAGAGCTTTAAAAAGGGAGGTATTTCTATGTGATAAATGACCACGTGGGGCATGGAACCATTACTTGCCTTTGATAAAAAAAAATCCCATCATGGTTTCTTGCCCCAAGGCCCTTCCAGGGTTGGAGGGATGGGCCAGTTAGGGATGGGCCAAGACAGCACAGCTCTCATGCCTAGTTTGACACAGACTCTCCACACTTTTTCCACTTGTGTGGAAAAGACAAGTTGTGCAAAGTGGGAACTATTTTGGCATCACAAGCTCTTGCCTAGAAGCTTGCAGAGAGCAAGGCCAAGGCAGCCCTCATGTGGCCAAGGCGGAGCCCTGGGCAGGCACCATTTTCCTGTAGGGTTTGACAAGGGCACTTGGCTTTGACAAGGCCCGGCCAGGCCCCGCAGTGGCACCAACAGGCAGGGCACTTCCTCACCTGCAGGAAGCTCACAGGAACCTGCTACAGGAGATTTAAAACTGTTTTTCATCACTGGTGCCACACTGACCTTTCCGATTTCTCCCCTGAACTTTGATGGTCAGTCTCGGGAAAGAGAGGAATGTTATAGATTTGCTCTAAAATGGGAAGTGGCATTCCCTGCCTTCAGCTACCTATTGCACTCTGGTGATGTTGAGCCCTTACACAGAACTGGCAAGTAGAGAGGGGTGAGTCACAAAAAAACCCTACTGCATGTCTCAAAAGAACACCTAAAACAGTATTTACTTATACCCACCCACTTCCAGCCCTCTTCTCCTTCCCACCTTAGCTAACCCTGGTATTTTGGTGACCCGGAAAACAATACCAAGCTTTTGGCCTTTTCCTCAAGTTTAATTCAAGGGCTTTAGGGTACAGATCATAGATCAGATTTACAGTAGAATTGCTAAAAAATTAAAAATTCAAACTGTGCACTACGTCCTCTGCAGTTCTGGGTTTAAAAGCAAGAAATGACAATGCTCTAAAAGGTCTCTCACTGCCTCAAGAGGCATGATCTTCTCTCTTGGTTTTTTTTTCATCTCTTTCCACTCTTCCTGTCCTGATTTTCTCCGGGGTTGCAGGGCCTAGACCAGGCAGCACAGCACCAAATGTCCTACAAGGGCAGCTTATTTCCTGAGGCATGTAACCTGCATACATTATCTCAGACTGCAGCTTGCCACCTTCAGCCACAGCCAAGAACCCAAACTGCCCCTTTGCACTCTAGCAGCCTCTTTTCCCCTTGGGAGCTCCTGCTCTGAAAGGCGCCTTCGAAGCCAGGCACACACAACCCCAGCAGCCACTCTGGTCATGCTCCTCAGCATGCCTGCAGCCTTTCTGGAGTCAGTTTCCCAGGGCTTAAAATTACAAGTCTGGGGGAAATTTTCTTGCACACCAGGAAAGCAGAGTGGTGATGTTGCAAGGTGGCCTGCCTCAAAAAGGGAAGGCCCTTCTCATCTTTTGCTTCCCTTTGCCAGGACTCTCCCCAAAGAGTCACAAGGTGAAGCGCAGGCTCCTGCGGGCAGCTGGGGCATTCTCCAGGATCAGTCTGTCACCTCCTCCTGCTTTATGCTGCTGACGGGCACAGGAAGCTCTGTGGCTCCAAACTCTTCTACTGAAGGGTCGATGGTTTCTTCTTTCACCTGCACAGCAATGACTAGGCAAGAGACAGAAAGAGAAAGGGAAAAATAAGTGAAATCAACCCATACTGCCTCGCTTTAACTGCAGCACCCCAAAACCAGCTTTGTCCATACAGACAAAGTGTCCCAGGTTTCCAGCCCATTTCTTGAGGGTCCCTTAACACAGGGCAGCACAAACCTATCCATGGTCTCAGCAGCAATCAGGACAGGGCTAAGCCCTGGCAGCATTCAGCCACCTGCTCCCAAGAACAACTCTTAGGGCCGAGGGAGGAAAAGCCAGTGTGGTCCATTCTCTACCTGCTTGGGTCCACACAAGGGAAATGAAACCTTTGTGAGTAATGTGGACCTTCACGAGATGCACAAAGCACCTCACTCACCCTCTTCCCCAGCACCCACTAGGGTTGGCAGGTGACCCAGCTGCCAGATGCTCTTCTGATCACCACATCTCTTGGTGCTCAGCACGATGGTGTGTGTTCGCACGCTGCGACAGCCCTTACGGGGACTGGAATGTGACAGCACACTTTTGACATGTCTGTCTTTACTCTCCTCCCTAACCAACCCCACACAACCAGACTGCTCAGTAGGGCAGCCAGGCCCTTAACAGGCAGTAAATCTTCCCAGGGAAAGCCAGCAAAAGCTTTCTTCCACTCTCTCTGGAAGAGTGGGGAAGAACATTTGCCACATGCTACCTTTCCCTGCCTGGGGGCACCTATGGCTTAATGGCCATAGAGAGAGTTGCGTGTGGCTGCTGGGTAGAGTAACTCACTCCCTTACTCTCATCGGGTGATGGCTCTGGCAAAGCCTTGCTGGCAGCTTTTGCTTCTCGTCTCGTCTTCGGGGTGGACGGCTTCTTGACGGTTTGCCTGATGTTGCGGGTTTTGGCAGACAGCTTTTTTCCTTAACAAAGAGATAAGAGAAGATGGGCAAAAGTGTGTTTCTTTCCCCCTGGAAAATCAGCAACCCTGCTCCACTGAGAAACCACACACCAAGGACCAGCACAACTGACCAGCAAGCTACGTGGTCATTAGCTGCCAAGGTTACTCGACAGAAATGACCTACTGGAGAAAACCTCTGTAGACATCATCTCAAAATACACTCCTCCGTGTTCTCCTTCATTAAAGGCAAGGCACTTCAGTGTGTGCTTAACTTCCAAGGAGCAGGTCCTGTTGGAATCAGTCTGGAGTCAGCTTCGCTTACCTGTCTGGGTCTAGTCCTAGGCAATGGGCATGTTGGCTCCAAGGCACGGACACTGTAGCATTAATATTTTCTTTTTTAGCTGACATTTTTAGTTAGGTTGAACATCTTTATATTCTTTAGATGTCCTTTCATCTCCACCCCCCAGGAAGGAATTTCTTGCCTGTCTACACATGATTTGCCACAGCTACTGCAACAATGACAACAATGACAAGATGAAACAGTAACATGGTCCAGCCCCACTATTGGCCTCTTCAGCCATCTTAAGGCCTTCTTCCCCTCAGCACAAAGCAGGCAGGGTTGCTCTCCAGCTACCCTTCAGCAAACAATCACAGAATCACAGAATCTAAGGGGTTGGAAGGGACCTCGAAAGATCATCTAGTCCACCCCCCCTGCCAGAGCAGGGTCACCTAGAGTACATCACACAGGAACGCATCCAGGCGGGTTTTGAATGTCTCCAGTGAAGGAGACTCCACAACCTCTCTGGGCAGCCTGTTCCAGTGCTCTGTCACTCTCACAGTGAAAAAGTTTTTCTGACTGCAGACATGGTCGGGAAAGCAGCACAACCTCATGCCTGGAAGCAAGCTCCATCTATACCTCAGCCAGCAGGAAACAGACTGCAAAACAGATCCTTCCCACACACAGAGCTCTCTGCTCTCTCAGGTCATGGGGGCGGTTAAGGAGGATGGAGCTGTGTTGTCCAACCCACAGCTGACTGAGGGCATCCACAGCAAGACAAGGCCTCTCTCTCCTGCTCTGACAGGACGTGGACAGGGTTCCTCTAACTGGGCCCAGCCTGCGAGCGAGCGGGAGGGCACTAATCAAACATCACTCACTCTTCTTTCCATAGGGTTTCTTCTTCCTCTTGGGCACCTCCTTGGCCTTCACTGGAGTTGTGGGCTCTGTCATGGAGATGAGAGGGAAACGAAAGCCAAATCCCATAACCAGTAGGTAACTGGGATGAAGTGACA
Source organism: Aegotheles bennettii (assembly GCA_013398125.1). Taxonomy (NCBI): domain Eukaryota; kingdom Metazoa; phylum Chordata; class Aves; order Caprimulgiformes; family Aegothelidae; genus Aegotheles; species Aegotheles bennettii. The sequence continues at coordinate 10,601 of VZRW01001040.1, read as the reverse complement.
TAAGTGAGAAACAAGATACACCCGTCCCCCCGAGCCAACGCCCTCTTCCCGAGACAACCAGCTGAGGGGAAAGCAAGGCTCCAGCGCAGTGGCTGTCTGTGCTTCCAGGCGAGGGCCCAGAGTGGCAGGCTGGGGCAGCACAGGGGGGAGAGGCCCAGTAGAGATCTGACAGGGGCAATAAAGAACTAAGATTCATAGCTCGGGACAAGAAGGAAAACATCTGCAAAGGTGAGGCAGTGGCCTCCCTGCGACAAGGGAAGGAATAAATTCGAGTGGGATGCTCTTACCTTTTACAGACAGAGTCATAGAGAATTGATGAGAAAAGGGAGCAGGGGCTGAGCTCTCCCTGCTACCTGGCTGAGGTTGTAGGTATGCTTAGTAAAAGGGAGTAGTGCAGGTGGGGGAACCTGGTGGTACCTGGAACTCTACACAACTTCATCAGGAGCAATTCTCTGTTGGTGTGCAGGTGGGGGAACAGAGGGAAACCAGAGCCAACCTCAAAATCTCAGGCTGTTTTCTCCCCACAACAGACTCCTCCCTCTGCCAGCTGCTAGAATGTGTGGCAGCAGAGGAAGACTTATGGTGGCCAGCACAAATCAAGGAGGCAATTTTCTCCTCCCTACAAGGCCCAAAAAGGAGGAGTCACTCACAGAGCAGGAGGAAGGAAACCTTTGCCTCTAGCATTAGAAACCACAGTCAAATCTTCACTCACCTGGAACAACAGGTGGCTGAAGCTGGTAGCCTGTCAGCTCGCACCACCCCACAGGATAAATGTCTGGAGACTCGCAGTCCACCCACTGGTCATACTCGTTGTCCCAGCCATCAAAATGGATGCTAAGGAGGCGGTGGACTACACGCTTCACCGTGGCCACGCAGATGAGCCGGGGCTCCATCAGGTCCACTGCTTCCACCTTCATGCCTGCCTTGAAGCCGTGGTTTGGGCAGTCCTGGGTGCAGAAAAAAATGTAAAAAAGAAAACCCAAGGCCATCGCATGCAGTCCGAACACACACCCAGCCACCAGCATCCTACAACAGCTACAGGCTTGCCTCCAGCTTAAAGTGAGCAGAGAGAGCAAGCCCACAGCTGGATAACAGAAAGGGGCATACATGAACAGATCCAAGGCCAGCTGGGTCCTTAGCACATCTCTACCCAGCCTTTAGAAACAAGGCCCTGACCAAGGGAGAGCAGCAGACAGCAGTTAAGAGATACCTCATCAGGCCAATAACCTGAGATAGCCCTGGGAAATCAGACAGACACAGGGCCAGATGCTGCAGCCGTCTTGATGAGGCAAAGCAGACCCCCTCCATCCAACTGCCAGCCACATGTCCACAGGCAGTAAGTGGTGCAGAACCCAACAGGAGCCTGGAGCTCTTAGAAACTCTAGAGAATCACAGGTCACACTCAGAGGAATCAAGGTACCGTTGCATCCACACAGGCATGACACTGCTTGTCCCAACCAGCCAAATGGGGGCTTTACTCGGACAGCACACACTTCTGTGCCTTGGGCTCTCCTTAAAAGTGCAGGCTGGCACCAAAGAGCAGCCCAGTAGACACACTGGATATTGCCTACCCTGACTTCAGGAAGGCCTGTGACACTGTCTGCCATAGTGAGATCCTCATAGTGAAGCTGATGAAAGTATGGGCTGGATGAGGAGACAGCGAGGTGGACTGAAAACTGGCAGAGTGGTTGAGCCCAGAGGGTGGTGATTAGTCACAAGAAGTCTAGTTAGAGGCCAGTAATTAGCAGTATACCCCAGGGGTCAATACTGGGTCCAATCCTGTTCAACATCTTCATTAATTATCTAGATGACATGAAAGAGTGTCACGTCAAATTCAGCAAGTCTGCTGGTGATACAAAACTGGGAGGAGAGACTGATATACTAGAGGGTTGTGCTGCCATCCAGAGGGACCTTGACAAGCTGGAGAAGTGGTCTGACAGGAACCTCAAAGTTCAACAAAAGGAAATGTAAAGTCTTGCACCTAGAAAGGAACAACCTGAGGCACCAGCACATGCTGGGGGCTGAGCTGCTGGAAAACAGCCTGTAGAAAAGGCCCTGGGGATCCTGGTGGACACCAAGTTGAACATGAGCCAGCAATGTGCCCTTCGGACAAAGGCAGCTATTGGTATTCTTGGCTGCATTAGGAGGAATGTTTCCAGCAGATCAAGGGAGGTGACCTCAAAGATGAAGGGACTGGAGTGTCTCTTCTATGAGGAAAGGCAGAGAGAGCTTGGACTGTTCAGTCTGAGAAGACTCAGGGGGATCTTATGCCTGTGTATAAAAGCCTGAAGGGAGCGTGCAAAGATGGAGCCAGGCTGTTCTCAGTGGTGCCCAGGGACAGGACCAGAGGCAACAGGCACAAACTGAAACACAGGAGGTTCCCTCTGAACACCAGGAAACACTTTTTTTACTGTGAAGGCAACTGAGCACTGGCAGAGGTTGCCCAGAGAGGCTGTGGAGTCTCCATCCTTGGAGATATTCAAAAGCTGTCTGGACATGGTCCTGGGCAACCCGCCCTAGGTGACCCTGCTTGAGCAGGGCTGTTGGACAAGATGACCTCCAGATGTCCATTCCACCTCAACAATTCTGTGACAGTAAGCGCTCTTCTGCTCCTCCTTGCTGAGTGCAAGCACCCTTATTCATCTCTTCTTCCTGGCAGTACTCACCGTGTTGAAGAGCCGTGCTGGAACAGGTCTTGAATTAGTCTTTTCCAGGTAACTCTCCCAGTTGAAGGTCTTTGCATCTTGCCCTGCAGTAGGAAGAAATGGTCAGCGGGAAAAAAGGCAGTCCCTGGGCAGATCAGCTGGGGGATAAGGCAGAATAGGCAGGAAGGAGACGTAGCAACTGGTTGCAGTTTCAATTAACCAGCACATACAGCCTGATCTTGTGTATGTAAATCTGGCACACAGATTCCATGGCAGTCCAGCACCCCCCTTCAGCAGGCAAATATGGAAAAGTGCAAGATGCAACTCTCAACACCTGCATCAGTCACATATCCAGAGCACAGAAAAAGGCGAGGAGAAGCAGCTGGCAAGAAGAAGTATGTTCAAAACACACCACCAAGACCAATCTTTCTCCCACCAGCAGGAACAAAGGAAGACAAAATAGCACTGCACAAAAACACTGCGACACAGAAATTCAGAGCAGGCTTTTTTGGGTATGACCAGATGAGGCAGTAAAAACACTCCTGGTGTGAGTGCCTATCAGGATTTTGCAGAAATATTGCTCTCTGATTTATTCATACAAGAAGAACACAGGTGACTCCTGCCACTTTTAAGTACCGAGTCATGGAGCAATGGCTCTACTTATCCCTTTCCACCCTCATTGCCCTTTAAACCTTTGATGCTGTTCTGTTTGGGGATTGTACACCTCTCCCACTGATCTGCCAGGAGCTAACCATCATGCCATTAATGCCCTCTGGAGATGTTACTTCCTTCCATAAAATATTAAGACTTAGTATATGGACAGAGCTATCTGAACCAGCCCTATCTCCCTGAAAATCAGGCAGATTGGGACCTTGTGGTTTTGATTCATCTGAACCTGACAACTCTCAGAAAAGCACTGCCCAGCAGATTCTGCATGCAGGTTTGTACCACAGGGCAGAGTCCCAACCTTACCTTTTGGAGGGGTCAGATCGATGCTGTTCTTCTGACAGAAGTTGACAGGGAAGATGGCGTGCGAGGAGGCATGATAGCAGAACCAGTCAGAGCCATCAGCAGATGTGGCTCCATCAATGCTGATCATGAGATACCCGTCCAAGAGGACCTGAGACGGGAGTGAAGGGCATGAGTGTAGAGCTTTGCTTGCTCTAAAGTCTCTCCTCTCAAAGGATCCTTCCAAGAGTCCCCACAGATGGATCACAATGCATTTTGCTATCTAGTGGCAAATGTTACATGCTCCAGGGCATGCAGTAGCTTCTCCTGATATGTTAGTCAACAGAAGCTAATCCCCATAGCAGCAATTTCTGCAGGACTGGGATCAACGCTAATAGCCTTGAGAAAAAGACTCAGCCATGAATGGTCAGGGGCTCTATTTTCCCTCAGAAACAGACTTTATTGGCAGTCCAGAGACCCTCTACCCCAGCCAGGTAATGAATTTATTACTGGGCAGAAGGGAAGGGCGTCATCTTCAGACTTGCCACTTCCTGAATAGCAATCACTTGTCCCATCCTGTTACTCACTGGTAACTGGTGCCTACCAAATGCAACAGGCACGTCCTCCTCTGCCCCAACTTCTCCACATTTCCAAGCAATGGCTGAAGTGTTCTTTTGGACTGCACGGTGTTCCCTACTGCATGCCTAAGGGTGAAGGGAGGGTGGCTGCCAGTCACACATGCTGGACAGTTAGCTTGCAGACCAAGCACGCTCATCTTCATGCTGGGCACACATGGACAACTGCTGGTCTCATCAGCTTCTCAGATCTCTGAGGTAACACCTCAATTCCCTCCATACACCAGCTGTCTACCTCTCTTGACAACCCTCTTCTCTCTCTCATGCAAAATTCTACCCGGTCTTATTCATTTGCAAAGACCTGAAGAAAGGTTGTGTTATCAAAGGTAAACACAGGAGATCCCCTTCTGCTCACTGAACTTACCTTGCAAACAGTGGCCACGCAAATGTTGCCCAGATTCAGGGGGTCAATGGCCTCCAGTTTCATGCCTTCCTCAAACCATCCACCTTCAGCATAGACAACTCGTACCTAAGGAAGACTCTGGTATACTATGTGCTGTCAGGGGTATGGGACAGTCCCATCCTGGCACCAACCATGACAAGTGCAAACAGGGATAGAGCTTCTTTACTCAGCTCAACCCGAGCTGGGAGGGGAAAGAAGAAAAATTACAAGAAATACAAAGAAGTAAACACAGTGTTGGTCTGGCTGTGTCAGCGATCTCCTGCCAAGACTCTGGTCAGAGAGCCAGGCTCAGCACTCAGCCACTGCTCCACAGCAAATCAAGTCTCCTTCTCATCTCAGTCCTTAGCAGTATGACCCAGCTCCTTGTCTGAACTGGTCTCTCCCATGCAATCATCTTCGCTCTCCAATTCAAAGCTGCCAAGCAACTGCTCACCTTTCAATTGAGTCCCTCTATCTGTGGTTGTTTTTCAGTTCTTCCATCTTTCTATTTTGACCTGTCCCTGCCCAACCACAGCCTGGACACCCCAAACACCTTACTGCCCTATAGCTGGAAGAGAGACAAATGACTTGTCCTCAACAACCCGCACAGCAGCACATATACCCAAGGAAGCAATGAAACCATTTCCTTCCTTTTGCTGTGGCCAATACAGACAGGCAGACTCGTCCTACCTTCTTAAACAGATAGGGGATAGCATCACAGTAAATCTTCCGGAAGGTGGGATGGTTTGCCATGTCACTGCGTTTTTCTTCTGTGAGGAATGGAAGAAACAAAGAGAGGTAAGAAACCTGCAGCAGCCACAGTAAGGAAACACACTGGCTATTAATTATCTGGTGAGAACTCAGCTGCTATAAAAGAACCAGATCAGAGACCGTGAGAAGAGTAATAAAAATAACAGGTCTGTCCCTTGACACCTTCTCATTACATGGGCTGTGATGCAGGGCTTGCTCAAAAGCAGATGGATGATCTTCCTGAGTGCTAAAGACGACACCTCTACACGCAGGGAGAGGCAGCAAGGAAGGGAGACACAACCAAAAGGAAGGATCAACAGGGTGAGTCTTGTTTTTTTTCTGCCAGTCTAAGCTGATCAATAATTCCTCTCTGTAAAGTCCAAAAAACCCACAATCTGACGACATCCAGTCTTACAGAAGCCAGCACAAGTTTCCTCAAAAGGACTACAAACATCTGTGATGTTGCAGACCCTGCATTCTCACGCTGTGGGGACAGACTACTTGCTTCAGGTAAGAAACCCTCTACAGTGCCTCTGTCCTGACCCATGGCAGCAGATCGCCGGGCTTTTGTCTTTCCAGGGAGAAAAGCAGCAGACACACAACTGCATAGACCTTATCTGTCAGGTCCCGAGGCTGCTGCTTGGCTCCTAGCATGTCCAGACTGGTGTCTACAGCAGGGTCCAGTCAGTCCACAGCAAATCAGAAGATGCTTGTGGCCCGATCCCTACCTGTCTTCTTCATGCTGTGTCCCACTCTCCGTGACCAGCCCACAGGATGGATGAGGGGACTCCACATGTGGCACCAGAAGTCATCATCACTGTCGCCGTCCTCATAGAGGAGTCTCAGCCTGCCCCCGATCACCGTGTCCACCACTGCCATGCGTGTCCGGGACACGTGGTTCTTATCCACCACCTCCACCCGCATGCCCTGCCGGAATGGGTACTTCATGCTCTCCGCCATCTGGCAACAACCAACAGAGGAGATGAGGTCAATAGTGTTTGGGTGTTTTCCTTCCCCAGGCTTTCCCCACAGACATGCTGGCCAAGCACTGCCCAAAGCTGACTGGGAGACACCTCTGGGAAGGGGTGAATGGGAGTGGATTCATCACGGGGACAGGGAGTTGCCAGCCCCACACATGATAGCACGGTTGGACACATGCACCCCGAGTGTCCCCTGTCCTGTGGCCCTGTAACAGCTACCCCCACCATGGCCCAGCAGGTGTGCTCAGCCAGCACCTTGTGTGAACGTTCCAAGCGTGAGAAACAGATGTCAGTGCTTTTCAGCAGCAACTGAGCAGGGAATTGCATGCCTCTCTCAGTCATGAAAAAGACCATAAGGGTTTCAAGGCTGCAAGCAGTCAGGAGTGTCACTTCCCAAAGGGCAACAGGATTTTCAGCTGACTTTTAAGAGGTCAGGCCCTTATTTTCACTTTTTTACTCTGATCAGAGTTTGAGCAACATGTTTTATCTGCCAACTCCACCTCCAACACTGGAGCTACTCTGCAGAGCAATCCAAAGGCACGGGCACACACAGCCACTTGCTGATTTTTTGAGACCTTCCGTTTGCTGATACAGCCCAGCCTTACTCATCCACAAATGCTCAAAGGTGTTTATGGAACACCTGACATTTCGGCACTGTGATCCCAGAACGCTATGCAGCAACTAAGAGCCATAGCTCAAAACAGACTCAGACACTCAAAATGGCCTACATTTGAATCCAGAAGAACTTTAAAGGGAACATCTCCCCCTTCCACCTCCTCATCATTATGGGGCAGAGGGGATGCTGAGAGGACAGAGATACCAACAACTCCTGTCTCCCTCTACCACTCCCCTTCCATGGCGTGAGCTCTCAGCTATAAGCCCATGAACAAGCAGCTACTAACATCTTCTCAGCTTTCTGAGAAGCAACACGGGAAGCTCCAACTACATCATGTCTCCAGCTCAGTGTCACCCATTACCTCATAGGAAAACCAACCACCTGCCTTCCTGCCTGCTGTCTCTAGGACGGCCTTCCTTATCTGTGGTTTACAAAGTTGCCAGTGGCAAAAGAGTCTCTCTCCCCAGCAAGGTCTAACCTCAGTGCAGACTACACAAAACAACCACGGGAGCTACAGAGCTGGCAAGGCCATGGCACAGCTGCTTGCACGTGCTTTGGGGAGCCTGCGCCCCTCTCACTCCCTGCAGGCTGCTGTGCTACCAACTCTGTAGGCAAAGGTTTTTGACTCTCAGCACTGAAACAGGGCAGGGAAAGGCCAGCCTGGAGGTGCACTGGCCTCTACCTTCAGCAAAAAAGCAAACTCATCCCCAGTATTTTCCAGCAGAGGCTGACATGACTTTTAAAGCCCATCTACGACCCAAAGGAGTAGTTGTGCTGACCACAGGGGCTGTGCCATTACCCACAGGATCATGACAGGTGTCTCCCTGCTCTGTCCAGGTTTCAAGGGGACACAGAGAGGAGTTGCACAGATCAGAACCAGAAGAGAAGTGTTGCACACACATCTCTTGGCTTCGGCTTCATTTCCACATATAAAATGACAGCCTCCCACATTTACCTTGATGTGGAAATCCACTGGGATAGTCCTGGCTCCCACCAGTTTTTTCATGAGGTAACTTCTCCAGTCAGTGTACTTGGCATGGATAGCTATATACACATAGGGAAAAAGCAAATCTTTATGACTGAGGAAGTAGAGCACCACACTACACCTTTCTTCTTCTCCAAGAGCCCACCTGCATTAAAAGGCCTTCTTCACATTCAGATCCTGTCCCTGCTCTCAGGCAAACCCTATTCTGCAAGCTCACCCTCACAACTGGCTGCAAGGGATCACCCTTACAGAATGGACTGGGCCAAGCAGACACCCAACTCTAGATGAGGAAGTGGTATTAAAAACACGTGAGCCATAACAAGCAAATGCAAGCTTGCCAGAATTCTGCTAAACTGGCACCCTTCTCCAAACTGCTAGGTGAGCAGGGGCTGGACCCAGTGCGCTTCCCAAAGACACTGTCCAGGATACAGGACAAAAAAGTTGCCCCAAAGGTTAAGTGTAGTCACCATGTGGGTCAGAATGAGGAATGGCCACCTGTATTAGCTTCTGTTCATAGGTCTGCCACCAGCTCTGCATCTAGCACCCCCAGGTCAAACACAGGGAGATGCAGAGGGAGCAGTCCAAGCAGTCTCCAGCTTCCCAAAGAACCAACTGTTCCTTGTAACTCGGAGCACAAATGGAGCTGTGGTCCCAGTACAGCGGAGGCACCTGCCCCACTGCACTAGGCATAAACCCCAGCTTCTCTATGCCCAGGCCCAGGCTGACCCCTGTTGTCCCACACTCACTTTGTGGTGGTACCAGGATTTTGCTGTTGATGGCACACCAACCAATGGGGTGAATATCCACTGTGCCCAAATTGCACCAGAAGTCGTGGCTGGCATCATTCTCAAAGCCTTCGTATCGCAGAAGGGCCCTGTACCCTGCCAGGAGAGAGCAGACACCAGAGAAAGGCATTAGAGGCCAAGAACAACTCCTCTCCCTGCTGGACACCACAGGCTTATTCTCTACAGCATGGCCTTCAGAGCTCTGCATAGGTTATCACAGCCTCTCCGAACATTCTGGAGGCAGAAGCACCTTTGCAAAGAGCCCAGCAACCAGATGCTGGTTTCCTCCCACCCCACACTGTGGTATGTCCTGTTCCAAAACCTCTCAGCAATTGCGGAGCTCCTAAGAGGTTATGTTTTGCTTGATTGGCTACACTCGACTCCCAGAGCTCCGCTCAGAGGTTAGCCATCCCCAGCTGTCAGGAATTACTTTGAGACATACCTACAGTCTGGATGACGGACGCAATCCAGTAAACGCGACTAGGGAGCACGGCATCACTGTTCAGCACTTCCACTTTCATACCTTTCACCACATCATCCCACTGATCGAAGAGGGGCACCTGCAGGATTGAGGCAGCCACATTGGGAGAGGGATGTTGACAGTCAGAGCAGGGCTCAGGCCCTCGTTCTAGCTCTCACGGTCACGTTTTATGCAGCTACGCTTTCATCTTAGGCCCAGGCTTGCACGCCTTACCATTCCTACATCTGCCAACAGCTTGAAATGCATCCAAACTGTCCAAGTATCTCCCTGGGGTGTTCACAGAGGATACCAAAAGTCAAAACATCGTATAGCAAAACACTTAACTATTTCACTGTCAGCTGCCTGTTATCCCATATTAGCTGCTGCCATTCCTTTATGGTATCCAAATCCCTAACCATCAAACTGCTGTGTCTTCCTGACCCATTCTCAAGCAAAATACTATTTTGCCAGTATTATCAGAGATCACAACTCAAAAGGAACATAACAAGCTAGTCTTAATAGACAGAGAGGCTGGGGCTGCCATAATACCTAAGAATGGTCATTCTGCCATGCATCTGCCTCGGCTACTTGGCCTACAAGCACTGCAGATCAGCATGACAGGAACCAGACATGCTGGAGGGGCAGTTACTGCCAGGCCCACATAAGCAGATTTCTTCCCTGCACATCACCCTGAGCAGTGCTCACTTGCACAAAATGTAAAGGCAACTGGGAGCTTCCTGCTATCCCCCCCAGTAAGAACAGATTCTGCCCCCAGCCAGCACTGGCTCATCACCACCAGCAGTACTTCTACCAAGTCCCTCTGCTTCCTCCATCAAAACTCCCAGTCCCAGTGTGGGACTCCCATTCTTAGCTGTGAGAAGCCTAAACTTCTTTCCTTGCATCAGCTGGGGTTCAACAACCAGCTCCCCACGTCTCTCTCCACCACTCGTCACAGGAATACACAGGAGCCCCATGCATATGGCATGTCCCACGTGCACTACGAGGCATAGCAAAGAACTCACATGTTTGAAGCAGCTGACGGGAGCCGCCTTGAAGTCATGTTCCTGCAGATACTTTCCCCAGTCAAAGCCCAGGACGAGTGCTATAAGCAGACATGAGAGAAGAAAATCAGGTGAGATCATAGAAGAGGCACAGAGCGCTCAGTTACCTCTGGACTACAGCTCACAGCCACACTGTGTCCTGCTCTGGGACAGAGCCCTCTGCCCCAGCACACAGGGACTCTGCGTTCCAGGTGGGGAACTAGATCCCACAAGTGCACGGGGACCGGCCCCAGCAAGAGGCACAATATATTATTAATCAATTCTTGCTGTCACTTGCTTTTGGGGAAGGGGGGACAGGAGGGATAAAAGAAGGGGTCAATACCGTTGACGGCTCATACCGTTAAGACCTGTGCC